>CM067367.1:75709579-75735636 GCA_034401795.1 Chaetoderma sp. LZ-2023a
TATTAATGCACAGACGATAATTTATCACAGGTAATAGATCTATTGGTACATCTCCTGAAATGTCCTTTGGACAAAGCCCCGGATGAAGCAAACTTGGTGTTGGTGTTTAAGGAAGCCTATGAGATTCTCTACACATACATGTGCGGAAAGAGTCGCAAGAATGCGCTCTACTTCGCTAAGTACATAGAGTTCTTCCAAACACAGTTTACTCAGAAGGTAATAATAATAATAATAATAATAATAATAATAATAATAATAATAATAATAATAAAGGATGTGGCCATACACTAGGATCCCACAACTTTTGGGGGTTGACCCGAAAAAATTAGGAAAATCCGAAAAAATCGGGAAGTATGAAACATTCCGGGAACCCGGAGCTGCAGAGATTCTATCGACCTTGTTACAGAATGATTGAAAATTCGGTCGCGCACTAGGGCGACGCGACGGCGACACGACTTTGACAATCACTCTCGTGTGCTCCAGAAACCGACGGCGACGCGACAAGCAGGCGACTGATCGCCAGTCGTCTCTCGATATTGATCATGCTTTCAAATATTTTTGTCGCTTAGTAGTCTCAAGCTCTATTCACACAGGCGCGACGCGACGCGACACGACGGAACACGACGCGACACGACGCGACACGACACTACAAAATCGCTCAAAACGTATTTTCATTGTACTGTTCCCACATGCGCGACACGACACGACCATGTCGCTGCGTGACTCGGGACATGCGGCAAAATCAAATCCAGAGCGATCTTATTGCCTGTCGCCGCGACAAATTAACAAGCTAGCCAATCACGAACGCGGTTTTTCTACGTCATACAAAATTAATTTTGCCACGTATTGCATGTCGCCTGTCGCGTCACGTGTGTGTGAGCCAAACACAAAAATGTGTCGTGTCGTGTCGCTATGTCGTGTCATGTCGCGTCGTGTCGCGTCGCGCCTGTGTGAATAGAGCTTCATCCTGTCAGCGTAGTGCGCTCTTGATAACGACGCGATAGCGACACGACGATACTAGTAGGCGATAGGTAGCAATAGCTGTGGCGTAACTGTCGCGTCGCCCTAGCGTGCCCCGTGCTTGAGTGACACCTCAATTTAAGCCTGTAAAAGCATACAATTGAAAACAATATAGTCAAGCAGTCTTGTGCGACTGTGTCCTGTTAAGATGAACAGCATTAAAAATATTCTGTAGCGAATTTTACTGAAAGTGTTGCTGACATTGAAATTACACTTAAATTATCAAACTGCTTGTACATTGAGGACCATAGATTGATGGGTAAAAGATGAAATATGTGTTATCAAGTTAACCATTCATATAATAATTGTACATTTTATAAGTGCTTGCAAATTGTTTAAATTAACAGCGTGATAGATTTCGTTTAGCGATTGTGGGTGGTACAAGTTTACCAATTTCACGACGAAGCCACCAAAAACCGACCTCTACAGTGATCTTGTGGAATGTCCATATGCAGGCCAAGAGAATACTGTTAGTGCCAATTTCACCACTGAAATGACTGGCTCGGTAATTATTCCGGTGGTAAATATTCAAAACCAGGCTTCTCTTGGCATGCCAATGGATATTTAATAAGCAGATATTTTGAATTTCTTTGCTAAATTTAGCCATTAAAGGGTAAGCTAATATTATTAGGTATGGTAGTAATGTTTAATATGTTTTATCTGTGTCGTATCTAACCTTGGCAGGGTGGTATAGGAATTAACGTGGCGCAGATGATTGTTGAGTTGATTCGTGACAAGCGTAAAATTGTCGACCGTGTCACCCACTCTCAGATTGACCAGTTTGTGACGCTTCTCAGAGAGAATCAGGTACCTTGCATTGTCTTTGTGTTAAGCGATATATTGCTATAATCAACAGATGTTAATTAACCTTTCCAGTTTTAGCTATGCCCCGCCCATCACTAGCTAAGCTCCACTCACACTTCGCCGTGTTGGGATTTTTCGATCCCCGAATGCCCTGACTATCAATTTTCTGAAAACTATACAGTTAAACTGTTGAATATTTTGAAACTAATTTGACTGGGTGCTGTTGCTGCCTATGACAGCAACAGCGCCCAGTCTAATTAGTTTCAAAATATTCAACAGGGTAATTATTAAACAGTAAAGACACACTTCGTACAACAACGCACAGTCCGTCGTCAACGATGCGCTCGTGACGCACTTATCTACGTCATTCATGACGTCATAATGACGTCATTGATTGTGATGTCGTTCGCTAATCACGTAGCTGATTATGATGTCAAATGATGGATGGATACAGTGGAAAGGCATTGCATGTGTGGTGGAAAGGCTGGTGGTGGAACACGCTTAGGGTGCATTCAGTATTTGAATAAAGGTGTGTGATATGGACCGTTCCAGTTTTAGCTATGCCACGCCCATCTTTGACTAAGCCCCACCCACACTTCGCCTGTATTGGGATCGATAGGATCCCTGAACTCAATGACTATCAATTTCCAGAAAACTATACACGTAAGCTGTTGAATATTTGGCAGCAACAGCGCCCAGTCAAATTAGTTTTAAAAAATTCGACGGAATGTTAATTAATTAGTAAAGACACACGATTCGTACAACGTACCGAACTATTAAGCGTTTAAGACGGATTAAATCGAGTCATTCATGCCGTAATTGATTCTGACGTCATCCTACACGTCACGTAGTTGTTTATGACGTCATATGATGAATGGATAAACTTGAAAGTTTCATTGGGTGGTACTTTTTAAGACACTCTATAGTGGTTTTCGTCACGCTTTCGAATATAAATGCGCTTTGTTGTGTTACAATTCGAAGTGAAAACTGAATAAGCGATGTAATTTAATCATACACACCATCAAGAGTATAGAACAAAGCTTCTCAAGAGACCAGTATCTTTTGGCTCCAATAGAAATATTCTACAACCTTGTAAGAAGAGATGATCTGTCTATGGTGACTCCAGTTTGTGATCCATAGGATGGTCACGTAAGGCTTGGTTTAGTTTACATGGCAAACACGCATACTGGATGTGTGTATGATTTGTACTATATATCTGTAAATATGGCAGAAGTATTATCATGCATAACAATTTGTTACTATCTTCAGAATTACCGTTTCCTGGATTTACTCCAAGTTCTCTGTGTCTGTGATGACGTTGCGATTCCGAACAACCAGACATACATCGTTCAACAATGGCTACAAGATGAACGGGTAAGAAGACACGCACGACGCTTATACTACATTTGACTCTATTCTATATTAATCCACTTTGAACTATAAAGCCCCCGAATCTAACTTTGAAAACAACCGTACAGATAGGTTGTGGCATATGTGGGAAAAATCGAATCTCAAACCGGCTCCCAATTAATATCACTATTATTAATCTCGTCGAAAATGATCCCTTCCCTCAAGTGATGGTTTTCAACTCGGTTCATAATAGTGATATTAAATTGGACATAGTTTGAAATCGTATATTTACCGCCACGTGTTGCTGTCATAGGCAGTAAACAGATCCTAGTCAAATTACTGTCAGGATAAGCATCTGGGTATGTGGTTTTGTGTGTCGATGAAACAAAGACAAAATGTGACATTACGATTTCTATGATATGCACATTGATTGAAAGCTCTATTTGATGATGTATGGAAAGAATCGTCTTTTGATCGGAATTAATTTGCCGTCTTCGAATTACCCATAACCCATCTGTGTTAACCTGACTCTTTAATGGAACTTTCCATTTTTAGCTATGCCCCGCCCATCACTAGCTAAGCTCCACCCACATCTCGCCGTGTTGGGATTGATCGATCCCCGAATGCCCTAGCTATCAATTTCCTGAAAACTATACAGGAAAGCTGTTGAATATTTTGTAACTAATTTGACTGGGTGTTGTTGCTGCCTATGGCAGCAACAGCGCCCAGTCAAATTAGTTTCAAAATATTCAACATAATATTTATTAAATGGTAAAAGCAAACAATTTGTACAACAACGCATAGACCGTCTTCAAATATGCGTTCTTGACGTACTTATCGACGTCATTCATGACGTCATTCATTATGATGTTATTGTACACATCACGCAGTTCATTATGACGTCATATGATGGGATGGTACTCTGAAAAGGGGAATTTCCAAGCCGTCCAAAATCTGCCTCTGCAATGATCTTGGGGAAAGTCTATTTGCATTCTAATTCTATTCCTTTTGACAAGTTACGGTGTAATGGCTGGCTCGGTTACCGAGCCAGTTATTACAGTGGAAAACTGTCAAAAATAGTCTTCTCTTGCTATACACATGGACACCGACTAAGCACAAATTGTATTTTCTTTACCATTATCCCTTTAATGGTCAAGCCTATACAAGATAACCTCATCAGTGGCTGCAAGACATATTCATTTATCGGGCAACAGAAAGATATTTTATTGTAAATTACCATGGTAAAGTTACACAAATATTATTATCCTGCGCTGCAAATGAACATTCACTGAGCGAAAATTAAAATTTTCTTGGAAAAGGTGTTGGTTAATTGATCTAAATTATTTAAGTGAACGTTTTGAGAGCTTTGCGGCGCAGTTGATCCAAGAGGGGGTAATTAATATGTTTGAGCGGTTATTCTGTTTTTTCATAATTTCTTATAACCGTTTAACAATTTTTGGATAGTAATATGTAAATTTGATTTAAAATCTGATTTCGTTGAAGCAACCTATATTTTATATGTAAGATATATTTTCTCTATTTTTTTTTCTCAGCATGGCGTGTACATGACAGCGCGTGGACAGGACATCAATAGACAGCCAAATATTCTGTACATCTCCACAGACATCGCTCAATCCTGGTTTGCCCTGCACGACTTTGTCAATGTAAGACATGTTCTTTGTGTCACACATTTTAGTAGTCACCGAATACCATACAGAAACATTAGTTATATATGAATGTGCTCACAGAAATTACTAATTAACACATTCTCCAAGACGGATTTATTACGAATTGCAAGGTGTGCAATAATTAATTACCATCTTTATGCGCACATATTAAAACTCTCTCTCATTGTGCGACAGCGCCTGTTACAAAGTTAAGAGACACAGGTCTGATATGCACTTGGGTCATGTTTTGAAATAAACGTGTATTACTTGAAATTCTGTCACTCTTTAGTTTGATAATCATCTATGATCTCTCTCTCTCTCTCTCTCTCTCTCTCTCTCTCTCTCTCTCTCTCTCTCTCTCTCTCTCTCTCTTCTTCCCTATCTGCCTTCCTGCCCCCTCTCCATCTCTCTCTCTCTTTCTTCTTCCCTATCTGCCTTCCTCCCCCCCCCTCCTCTCCATCTCCATCTCTCTCTCGCGCTCTCTCTCTCTCTCTCTCTCTCTCTCTCTCTCTCTCTCTCTCTCTCTTTCTCTTTCATGCTCCACTCTCTCTCTCTCTCTCTCTCTCTCTCTCTCTCTCTCTCTCTCTCGCTCTCTCTCTCGACCCCCCCTCTCTCTCCTTCTCTTTCGCTCCCGCGTTCTCTCTTTTCCTCATCCTAACCGTCTCGCGGTTAATTTGAGTCATGGCTAGGCGCTAGGCAGCTGAGAATCTGATTTCGCCACCACTGTAGAAAATTTAGCGTTCAGAGTCTCGATCTGATATGTATTCGTATTTAGAAGCAATACCTAAAACGACTTATGGCATGAGAATAACACATTTATCAACCCTCCTGAAATCGGAGTTTACAAATTTGAGGCAAATTGGATCAATTATATTTTTTCACATGTACTAGAATTAAACTATTTGTCATGTGACATTATCCATCTGCGCATCCTCTCTAAAGTCTATTTTGAAGTAAAGGCGCGTTACTATAAGCTGCAGGCATGCCCGAAGAAAGCAACACCGTATAGCACGAGCGTTTTCACAATGAACATCGATCTTTCTTCAATCAGACTTAATTTTGACATTTTGATATCAGATTAAATATTCTTATCCAGATTTCTAGTACATTTATTTCAGGGCCCACGCACACGCACACGCACGCAGGCACACACTCGATTAACGGCCGTGTTCATGATTCGGTCACGCAAACACGACTTTTTGTTAGTTTTAAAAACAATGTCACAACAGCTACAGCAATGTTCAGTGTTATTAACGTAAACGCCAGTTTAATAACAGCCACATATCAATTAAGCTATGCATGTCAGTTGATGACTAAATTATTTCCCGTTGAACTATTCCAGTTTACTAATGAGGTATCTCTCGCGTTCGTCATAGTATTAAACTAACGTGACCATCATTCTCAGCTGGTCCATACCGATGTATATGGTAAAATGATGCGTGACAGATGGCACGGTGTGTCACCAGTGTTCACTCTGAATTACCAATCTCTTTATCCATGCAGTCAATCATTGTTCTAAGTAGCCACGCTTTGCTAGTGTTTCCAGTGAGCGCAGCAATTGAATGCCGGTGCATAGCGCATCACAAACGACTCACGATAAATTTCACATATATAATCTTGATTTTAGAAATTTAAGCAGCTTTATAACATGTTCTGAATGAGATGCATTAAACTGGGCTGATAAGTGTATTATTCCAAACTCATAGCTGATCATATTAGATATGAATATGTGCTGGTAATGGTTCATACTCCATGCGGGGGCGGATTCAAGGTGTGTGTGTGTGTGTGCGTGCGTGCGTGCGTGCGTGCGTGCGTGCGTGCGTGCGTGCGTGCGTGCGTGCGTGCGTGTGTGTGTGTGTGTGTGTGTGTGTGTGTGGAATGGTGGGGTAGGGGTTGTGGCAGAGGCAGTGTACGCCCTCTCTAAATTTTTCCTAGCTTATAATGTGTGTGTAAATATCAGGAAAGAGACCTCCAAATGAAAATAGCATAACGTCACCGCCAATTCAATGCCCATATTTACCTCAGAAAAATGCAGGAAATGACTCGGAGAGTATGGAGATTAAAAAAATTGCAGGGGCGTGTCTATAAAACCCCATGATTTATATCACGTCCCCTATAATTAGATTTTTTGGATCCGCCCCAACTCGGATCTCCATAGAATGCTAAGTTTCCATCCATATTACTCGATTAATACACGAATAACTCTTTTTGCACGATTGCATCTAGAATGTATATGCCCTATCTGCTCTACGGAAGATGTTACATACCTTACATATAACCTCCACTTTGCAACAATTACGTAGTATATTCCTTATCCAATGATATTATGTTGGTCGGATATTGTGTGGAAGCCGTAAATCAGTCAATAAAGCAATTTAATAATCTTCTTCAATACACATACGAGTGCAACTTTACATATAACATTGGGAACCGTATTCTGTCAAAGCTAGCCATAATGGGCATATGCGTACGGGACTGGTGATGGTGGTCTTACTGTGGTCGTAAGATCACCCGTTTTAAAGAACTGTCATTACATTCTCACATGCGCAAGTTACCATAGCAATTGACTTATACTATAGTACAATCCAGAAATAGCTTAATATGTTTCCATTACAGAAAAAGCATACTGTTGTTGAAAATTCTGAACCTAATTGGATTGGAAGACATTGCTGCCTAAAGCAGCAATGTCTTCCAATTCAATTATGTTCAAAATCTTCAACATAACATTACTTACATCGTGTTTAAAATTGTACTAACTATTATGGTTCTGTTTTTGTATTAGAAACATTTAAACTTTTTTAGGAGCTGTACTGTAAGCGAATTCCCCTCTAGAACACCAACCTGTATGGTTCATACAGTGTCCTATTAAACATGTTAAATATCATATTGATCTAAATTCGGTAGTACAAATATGTGCCAGTCGATACCATATCTGTCTTACCGATATCTGGCTACACATGAAAAATGTAAGCTGTCACGCTTTAAGATACAGACAATAGGCTGCATTGGCGGTTGAATTGGAAATAGAATAGACTAACAGTATACGCGCCCCGGGCACATTTTTCTTAATAATTAACAATTTTGCAAGTAAGAAATAGTGGTACTGGTGGTCATTTTGCGAATTGTGTCACTCGTCGTACAGCAACACCCTTTAAAATGATCACGAGATGTTTATTAATAAGGGCATCCACAAAAGGAGAAACATTTCTTCTGTGGAACAGAGAGACATAGCTTTGATTAAATAATATTGTCCCGTTCAGAAGACATAATGGTCTGTTTTGTAGTGTAAAGAATATAAGGAGCGGGCCATGAAAAGATGGGATAAATGCGGCAAGAGGTTTAATAACATCAAACATTTGATAGAAATTTTCTATCATAAGTTTGTTAGATTTTGCATAAGCATCCATTTACTACGAAATACACGGTCATAACTGAAATTGAATTCTAAAATTTTAAACCAACGAAACATTTACACGTGCATCATATAGCAGGACATTATTCAAAAGCTAACGTAAGAATAGTGAGATCCTTTTCTAGCCATACCCCGCCCATTTCAAGCCACGCTCCGCCCACTTTCTTACACGTGTTGGAATCGATGTGAAACTTTGAAACCTGACTTACCACAATCTGAATTCAATGTAGGCCTATCATTGTATGTTTTTGTATATTTTGAAATTAATTTCAACGGGGCAGCAACAGCTCCCAGTTAAATTAGTGTCAAAATGTCCAACTGAACGTTTATTACATTTTAAGAGCACTAAAAACATACAATTCTTAGACTTAAGTGACAGATTTTTCCATCTTTTTGACGGTGCTACGTCATTTAATTGTGACGTCATCTAGCATGTGACCTAATTGATTATGAAGTCAGATACTTGAGTCGCATATCTGATCCAGATTACGATGGTATCTCAGATGCAAAAGTTAGGTAACTGAGACTATCTACATGATTTGTTTCCTAGGAGACGAGCAACCATTTCTCCAGAGACAAGTATGATTTCTTGATTCATCAACTTGACCTTTATAAAGCACTTTGCTTTGTAAGTATACTTTTTTATATATGTATTTAGCAGTTAATTTATGCAAATGTTGTATGTAGGCCGAAATGTTCTTTTGCTAATTTAGTGGTATTACATAATTTTGATTAAATAATGGAGGACTCCAGTTTATCCATCAATCATAAGACGTCATAATCAACTACGTAAAGTGTATTATGACGTCATAATCAAGTACGTCATTAATGACGTAACGTCATGAATGAAGTAGCTATGTTCGAACGCTTAATTAATGACGGACTAATCGTTGTTGTACGAATTGTATGTCTTTATTATTTAATCGTTGTTGTACGAATTGTATGTCTTTATGATTTAAGAAACATGCTGTTGAATATTTTGAGACTAATTTGACTAAGCGATGTTACTGCAATAGGCAGCAACATCGCCCAGTCAAATTAGTTTCAAAATATTCAACAGCTTACATGTATAGTTTTTTGGAAATTGATAGTCAGGACGCTCAAGGATCGATCCCAACACGAGCGAGGTGTGGGTGGAGCTTAGCCAGAGATGGGCGGGGCATAGTTAAAACTGGAAAGGTCCATCGGAGTAGGCATATGCAGTAATCTCAGAACAGCGATATGCAATAAATCATGTATATGGAGACATAGGCTTATACTTTTCTTTGTAATTTAATTGAACGATATTGCACTTGATGGTCGTACACAAATTGAAATTGGTTCAAAGAGATGGATTCATAGATCAGTATCTAACTATGACTTTTCGTATTTTAGGGTCGTAATGATTATGCGATCAATGCTATTACAAAGGAGTTACGGTATCTTACCTGGGAGGAGACATTCCTTTGCCTGCGGTCAGATATCTTACCTGACGTCATCAGAGCCAAGTATTGCGATCTCACCACAAGTAAGAATAACAGCAACGTCCAGGTATCATTTACAAGCTCATATAGTATAATACTCATTCATGTGATGGCATATTTCATGCGGGGACCATGTGTGATGTTCAATTTGAATGATTTAATTTCAACCCACCAGAGCCTACAAACAGTAGGCTTTTTCATATTTTGAGACTAATTTTACTGGAAACTGCTGTTGCGATATTCAACAATATAGTTGTAAGGGATACGTTGTATATAAGCATACAGGACGTCTTCCGACAAGCTTTCTTAAGGCATCACCTGTTCTAGACCACAGTTACATGATTCCTCGGTAATATTTGACTATTATAATCATAATTATGTTTTGTATTTATCAATGTGAAATTCTCACAAACTAACTCTTGAAAATTTTACATACATTGTAGGCCTGTTCGTGGACGTGGGCAATAACTACTCAGTATTGGATCACCCGAATATCTGCTTTGTGTATGATTATGTGGGATCCAAGGATGAGGAGAAAAGCCAGGGAGATTTTGTAAGCTAAAGCATTTAGTAGCGAGCTCTAGGCTCTCTCTCTCTCTCTCTCTCTCTCTCTCTCTTTTCCTCCATCCCTCACTCCCTCCACCCATCACTATCCTCACTCTCTCTCGCTCACTCTATCATTCCGTCCCGCCCTCCATCCTTACTTCCACCCTCGCTCGCTCCCTCCTTGCCTCTTCTCTCCCGCCCTCCATCCATCCATCGATCCACTCCCTTCACATTCATCGCTCCCTCCCTCATTCTCTCTCTCTCTCTCTCTCTCTCTCTCTCTGCCTCACACGCACGCACGCACGCACGCACGCACGCACGCACGCACGCACGCACGCACGCACGCACGCACGCACGCACGCACGCACGCACGCACGCACGCACGCACGCACTCACTCCCACCCCATCCGTCCCTCCACCCCGCGCTCACGCCCTCCTTCCCCATCACTGGTGATTGTTGGCTACATCGCTCTGGTCAGTTCTCGTGGTGTCATAACATCCCAAAACGATAAGCTAATCTTAGTTTTTATGGGTGAATCTGTAATCGGGATCAAGATCATTTAGAAATACAATATGTAAATATGCTTTAGACCGTGTTCTCACTAGAGCCTTAATTAGGATAACACCATACTGAAGTATGACGTTATTCCTGCTTAACTCTTTACTGGGAACACGGCTTTAGACAATATAAACCAATTCTCAAACGTCCGTTTAATATCAACATACTTAATAAGCTCTCTAGATCGCGAAATGAACAATATATCTGACATTCAGTGGCATCTTGCTTAACATCCTCTACGCAATTTTCAACCATTGCTTCTTCTTGCAATCAGGTTGTAAAAGAACTCGTCGCTATATTTCCTGTTTTACGAGACTGGATCGCAGAATTTCTATCTATGAACACGTGTATGATTGCGTGCGATGTCGGCCACAACATGCTCATAGAACAGGTAAGGAGAGCGAGCTAAACTTGTCTATAACAAAACACACGATTTTCAAACGCTGCCATTTAGCCCCAATGGTCAATATCCTGTATTAAGCTACGACATGTCGTTGCTGAGCATTTTAATTACCCTAACATGTTTGTTAGAAACAGGATCTACAAGATCCCGTTTAGCCAATTTAAAATTACGAGAGGTATTCGCCCATATACAGTCAGATTTGTGTTTACTAAACATCTACAGATACACAAACAAATCAGATGGTACAGTAATGCAGACTAGATGATATAGGAAATACATGGCCCCAATTGGAATCATTTGTAGGGGGCTTTCAAAGCAACTAAATACATCTGAGTTCGATTTGATGGGTGGAGAAGTGTTGGGGTGTGCTGGGTCTGTGTGACGGTGGTAATGCTTTCATGTAATTGATCGAATTCAGCAATTTTAATATATTCTGTTAAATGTTGGAGAGTATGACGTTATGATTAGTTGAGTCAAAGGAGCGTGCAGCAGCTTGATATTAAACCACCTTTCGTTCCCGACATTCATATGTTTACACTCACCATGCCCAGGGAAATACATGCCCAGACACATAGGAGTGTACAAATATGAAAATCAGCAGGAAAGTGGGTGTTTCAACAAGCTATTGTCCATTACTAGTAAGCTCTCACTCAAATTCATTGACTGGACAATTTATTAATTGCATTTCAGACTTTGAAACTCGATTATTAAAAAACCCACTAATATTCTCCAGGTTCTGCGACTGTTGTATCACTTAGTGCAGTTTGGGTACTACTTGGATGCAGACGATGTTCGTATTCTCCTTCCATTTCTTCTCAACCTGCTGGATGGTCGACATGACTTCCCATTCCCGCGTGACCGCGAGAAAGGTGGGTAAAATGTCTGATTTAAAGAGAGGTTCATATCATTTTTTATCATATAAACAAGCCTTCTAGCCCGTTCCATATTTTTAGATCTGAGCACACGTGCCATATTCAACGGAGTATTTTCATTGGCTGTTGGGCGCGCAATCCATTTAAATCGACCAATTAAAACATCGATTGATGTGAGCGTAACGCGTAGGGATTACTACGCGGTACTGTTTTACGACGTTTTGTTTACTACGATTTGTCATTCATGAAACGTCATCGCAAAATGTCATCGTTTGACAGTTTATCAGTCGGCAGCGAAGTAACGATTGATGGCCGTGGCTATAATTTTCAATGACCAGTTAAAATACTATTTAACGGCTGACATCGCCAGATTTTGTGTTTGTCACTATATTTTGCTGCGCATTCACTATTTGTTATCAAGTAGTGGTGCATCACAGCGGCGGTATCGATTTCACGAAAATCAACAATGAGAAATCAGATAAAAGTCACATCAGGAACTATTGGCAAATATTTCAAAATTACAGTTTATATGATAAATAAAATCTCAAACTCGGTCACTTCATATCACTATTATGAACCTCGTTGAAAATGATCAATTTTGCACTCGCTAAAGCTCGTGAAAATTAATAATTTTCAACTCGGTCCATAAAAGTGATATGAAAAGTGACCTCGTTCCAGATTCTCTATATATACGAGGTTTGGATAATCGATGTTTGCAAAGTATTTTAGGTTTCTGCAATGTCATCAAGGTAAGAATGTGATGTTTAATAAGATTTAGTAAAATATATAGTAAGAATGTCTCTATACTTGACAGTGCATGGCGCCATAAGCAATGATTTAATTTTAATCAATTAGAAGAAGCCTACGCCACATGTTTTGGTATGTCGGTTCAAACATATGCCCTGTATAGGGTAAGCTGTGGGTGGTACAGGTAAGCTGTTGACGACGTTACCCTAGTCTATCTGGGCTCATTAGATACCATTGTTTAAAAATCATCAACTGAATAGCTACCACGTATACGCTTACATGACGTCAAATCTCATATGGAGACAAAATAGTGCCACCCGAAAGTCAAATTATTTGTAAGATAGATCAAGAAACATGTTTGAGAATGAGGGATATTATATCTCTATGTCATGTGCTATCAGTACAATACATCAGTTGACGTGTGTGCAAATGGGCCTTTCCAGTGTTAGCTATGCGCCGCCTATCTCTAGCTAAGCTCAACCCACACCTCGCTCGTGATGGGGTCGATCGACTCCTGAACTCCCAGACTATCAATTTCTAGAAACTATACAGATAAGCTTTGCCCCACACACCCATTATTAGTTAAGATCCACCCATGCTACGCCTGTCTTTGTATCGAGCGAACCCGGAATTCCGAGAATCCCAATATCAAAGTAACCAGACAAGTAAGCTATGGCAGCAGCAGCGTCCAGTCAAGTTAGTTTCAAAATATTCTATAGCATGTTTGTTAAATAGTAAAGACATACAATTTCTAAAACCTGATAGAATATCAAGCGTTTAAGACGGACTAAATCGAGTCATTCATGGCGTAATGATTATGACGTCATCATAAACGCCACGTAGTTGATAGCAACGTCATATGACGTTATATGTTGGATGGATAAACTAGAAACGTCCATTGCCACACTTCCATAAACCAATATACTAACGTTTAGACCTACTATTGATTAAATATGTGAGGCTAACCACTCAAATTGATACTTTCACATAAGCTGTAAGTGATCGAACGATTTACAAACGTACCATTTACTTTTACAACGAACTTTTCCATGGCTGCTTTTCAGCTAACTCTATTTCTGCCAGTTTCAATAATATGTTAGTTGATTCTTTTGGCTGCTGTTGGCGAGGAGATGTTGACAGTTGATAATGTACAAATAGAACGCACATTGGATGGAATCGTTTATTGTGTATTTCTTTGATTAATGTTTACTTCCAATGTAAGTTGAACAGCAATGCATCTATAACAAAATGTGATCATGATCTTACTAATGAAACCGTAGCCCTTCGAATAGGAAAAGCTAAAACGCCAGAATCGTTTACAATGGAGGATCCCAGTTTATCTATCAGTCATATGACGTCATCATCAACTACATGACATGTAAGATGTGGTCATAATCAATTACGTCATGAATGGCGTGGCTAAGTTCGTCAGGAACGCTTAATTGGTGACGGACTAAGCGTTTTTGTTACGAATTGTAGCCTACGTCTTTACCATTTAATACACATGCTGTTGAAAAAGTTGAAACTAATTTGATTAGCCGCTGTAGCTGCCATATTCATCAACAGCACCCACTCAAATTAGTTTCAACATACTCAACAACTCACCTGTATAGTTTCATGGAGATTTATTGTCATGGATCGATAGTTCCCAACACTGGCGGAGTGGGGTGGAGCTTAGCTAAAGATGGGCGGGGAATACCTAAAGCTGGATTCCTTCGTTTAATTTTTTTTCGGTTGATATTTTGAAACTAATTTGCCTAGGGACTGTCGCTGCATATGGCATCAAAAGGATCCTGTAAAAATACGTTCAAAGTACTCAGCAGCCTATATGTATGAATGCTCCGACATTGGTATTCGTATAATTCATGGTTAAGCAACGTCTGGCACTACATAACATTAACAGTTTTGAGATATTCAACTTGCTTCACAAAGCAAATAGTTGTCACAACTTAAGCTGGAACTGCTATCAGACCAACCCAAAATAAGGAGAGGGAAACCTCTCCACTGACCATCCCCACCCCACCCACCCCACTCCCACCCGCCACTCCTAGATGGTGTGCCTGTTGCGATTGTTCCGACGGCACCGTTCCAAAGGTATACCTTGCATCGACTGGATTTGAGAATTATAACGAGAGCATGCATAGCTTGTAAACCCTCTGGCCTCCGTTCTACTTTATCATGCATATTTAAATTATTTTTTTCGGATGAAGGTTAAAGTTGGAGGGTCCAAGTTTACCAGATTATCCGTTCTTGATATAACCAGACAAGCAAAAAATTAAATACCCGATTCTCCCAATGAACCGGGTAGTAATATATATCTTCCGATAGAAAGTGGCAGAAATGCACTGTTTGTGTAAGGCACGTACAGCACATCTCATAGATAATTGTTTTGTTTGGTTCCAAAATTTAAAAAACCCAGAACCATATTAGTTAGCATAATTTTGAAAACGATGTAAGAGACGCTCTGTTGAACACGTTGACCTTAATTTGATTGGAAGCCGTTACCGCGTTACGCGAGAATGGCTTACAATCAAATTAGGGCCAACATATTCAACAGTACGTTTTTATTTTGCATTGGAAATATTCTCAGTTATTTCTTAGATGTATTGTTTGGCTCTTGAACATAATCCCAGCCTTTCTTCCATCAATGCGTGCACGGATTTGCAGACAAATTAAACACTAAAATTAATTCAAAAGTTTTCTAAGAAAAAAGTCAAAAAGTATGTTTTCTACTAATCAAGTCTTTTCACAATACTGGTAATAGGTCGATTCTAAATCCATTGATTAAGGAAACATATTGATGCACACTCTACGCAAATCAGTTTTTGGAGTTTGGAGAGCATTCGGTATTTCCGAAATAAATAAGATGAGGAACAGTAATTGAGTAAGCGTACAGTACCGCTCAGGAATAAATTAAGGCGTTTTCAAAGCGAAAAAGACAGAAACATGTTAATTAGTGAGAGATTTTCTGTTGAATACTTTGAACATAGAGCGTAATGCATCGTAGCAATGCCTTCCAATCGAATTATGTTCAAGATATTCACCAATGCGTTTTCTTTTGTTTTGGAGACATTGTCAGTTATTTCTGAGCGGCAGTGTACATGGGCGCGTCTGATGGTGTTATAAAATAACATTACAAAATCGATCCAGTGAAAAGAGTTTGACAGTTCGTCTGGAGGTATTTCATCCTATAGGAGCCTAGATATTTTAACAATTATAGCTCGGTACAATATAATAAATAACTCCGCAAGCTGTTTTTCAAAACCATTTGGCCGAACGTAGTAGCTGCCGGTTTTGTTTTCAAGGTATCCAGTATTTATTTTTTAGTTAGTTCATTTAAAATTCAGAATGAAATAGATTAATTTTCTTCAAGGCTGGAAGATGTCTTTATTAATAATGGACTCATTGAATACAGCGGTAGGGTAATCACTTAGAGTGACTTAAGAGTCTTGTTATACGTTTGCGCGTGATTTTCTCATTAGTATCTCCAATATGCGTTGCTGGTATGCACGCGCATGTGGGCGTATGCCTGCGAGTGACAGAGCGCGCGTGCGTGCTCGCGTTTCCGTCTGTGATTGTTTGTGCTCGTAAGCGTCTGCACGCGTGTGTGTATGAATGATAGCGTGCGGAGATTTACGACTGCGTGCGCGCTTTCGTGTGTGCGTGAGTACATGAGTGCGCGCGTGCGTGTGTGCGTGCGTGCCGTTGGATGGTGTTTCCTTGATGTGGATATATCCTTTAATTTCTTCAACTTGACGTGAATGTCTAGCATTCGGTATTTTTAATCGTCGACAGGATACTCAAAAGAAGCGATGAAAAAGGTTCAAGAATACGTGGCATGGCGGCGATTTGAAATATGCCTAGAGACCGAAGCCATAGTGAATGCTAAGAACCAGTAAGTTTCAAGAAGGTATTAGCCCTATTTGGTCAATAGCCCATAATACTTAATCAAAACAAAGTACTAAATTACCGGGGCAATGGCCCTTTCCAGTTTTAGCTAAGCTCCAGCCACACTTCGCTCGTGTTGGGATCGATCGATTCCTCAACTCCCTGACTATCAATTTCCAGAAAACTGTACAGGTAAGCTGTTGATTATTTTGAAACTAATTTGACTGGGTGCTCTAGCGGCCATGGCAGTCAAATACAACATATTGAACATCATCTTTGTTAAATAATGACGACATACAATGTGTACAACAACGCTTACTCCGTCATCAATTATGCGTTCGTGACGTACTTATCTACGTCATTCACGACGTCATTGATTATGACGTCATCCTACCCCGACGTGTTGATTATGACCTCATATGATTGATGGATACACAGGTAGGGTCTATTACATGGATTAAACGATTATGAAAAGAACATATAATTTGTAACAGTTAAATATATATATAATCCAATAACAACTCCACCCTACCTACTCTCTAGGTATTTAACCCTTTCACGAGGAAACCGGACCAAACCAGCTTCTGTAGTCGTCTTGAGGAATGTGCATTAGCAGACCAAGAGAAGACCATTGTTGACAATTTACCACGAGAATGACTGGCCCGATACTCGAGCCAGCCATTCCGGTGGTTAATTTTCAAAAATAGTCTTCTCTTGGCCTGGAATTCTTTACCAAATTCAGTCACTAAAGGGTTAATAGCCTACAATATAGCTTGAGTCTAACAGCCTTTCCTTTCTCTAACATTATGTGTGTTGCCTAGAATCGTGTAGGTCTAACACCTACCACCCAACCCCCTCTACAGTCAATGTGGTGTGTATTATTTAGAATGGGGTTGGGTGGGGGTGGGGTGTGGAGTCTTATAGAACCACCATCACGTGACTAATATGATATTTGCCACAGTAAATAAATGGAGAGATCCGATCCTTCACTCGAGTATATGAAGTCATAATCAAATACGTCACGTGTTAGCTGACGTCACAATTAAAATGCCTATAGCTCCAACAGGGAAATCGAAAAGTATGTTTTGGAGTGTGCGAACTGTTTGTCTTTGATTACCCAGACAGCAATGACCCAGACGGAATTAGTTTCAAAATTTGCAACAATGTTAGATGCTGAGAATTAAGATTTTAGAGTAATTAATCGATTCCAAAACGCTTTAAAATGTGGGCAGATCTGCGCTAGAAACTGGCTTAACACATATCCAACAATCACGGCGGAAGTCACGTACACATGCGCAAAATCTTTCACCTAATCTGGTCAGAAGTTTACTACATAACAAAGAGATGCTCATACAATGCTTATTTCCGTACTCTATTTATATTTTGTTTGTAATTTAACACATATGCTCGGAAAGGAGATTTTATTAGCTATCTATTGATGTGCATTATAATAATCTAGATAAGTTAAAAGTTATGCCATTTTTCTGTTATATGTAGATAGTATTCCCTCCCATAGGAATATATGGGAAATCCACAAATATCCTAGGAAGATGTGAGCATCTGTCTACTTTGAACTGGCATTTATAACCTTTAACAAAACCTCTAAAATTATTAACACTATGTGTCAGATAGTCTGGATATCCAGGATTACGTATCTGTAAAAAATAATATTTTTGTGATAATTATCTTTTACTTCCTTTTGAATCTGAATGTTGGAAATCATATTCAAATCAAAAATATTTGTTGAAAAGAGCAATATGGTAGGCACTTGTGAAAGGACGTCACGCTGCAATGATTTCCGTACCACACCGACAATGGACCTTTCCGGTTTCAGCTATGCCCCGCCCATCACTAGCTAAGCTCCACCCACACATCGCTCGTGTTGGGATCGATCGGTCTCTGAACACCCTGACCATCAATTTCCAAAAAACTAAACAGGTAAGCTGTTGAATATTTTGAAACTAATTAATTTCAAAATATTCAACAGCATGTTTATTAAATAGCAAAGAATTACAAAGACATACAATTTATACAACGTGTGGGACTCTTTGAGATTTGGTCTATAAGGACCCCTTTGTGACGTAATGATTGGGACGTCATCATACACGCGCTGAGCTGATTATGATGTCATACGAGGTCAGATGACGGATGCATACTCGGGAAAGGTGAATAGACATATCCTACATTAGCGTAGTTTGGGGAAATATCTTCCCAGAATAGAAATAGATCCCTCTATTGCATTAACCCTTTGAACACGAAAGACCAAAACACCAACATTTTTGACGATTTTTTAAATAAATATTATGTTTAGTATCTTTAAACTAATTTTACTGGGACCTGTTGCTGCCTCTTCTCAACAGCGTACCTGTACCTTACGATTCTGGGAATTCAGGGTTCAAAGAGTTATGGAACCGCATGTATTTAGTGACCACCATTGTGATCCAGACTGTATTTATCCAATAGGTTTACATCATTGTTAGTTTCGTCTGTGAATAAGCTTGGATATTATGTTTACTTTAAAGGGCCTTGGAAGTACTGGATCTACTCCTGACATATCAGAGAAACATGAGACTTCAGGTAAGAGCGCGTGCAGTACAGCTCAGAGATACTTTTTAATGTTTCTAAAACAAAAGAAAACGTAATATTGACAAGTCTTCCATGCCAGATATCTACAAAATATTCAACAGAATTTCTTACTTACTAATAGCATGTTGCTGTGGAACATTCTAACATATGTGCGCGCTGTAATGTATCTTACGATGATATTGACCAGGTGTGCGATTTTTTTATGTCTCAATCGCAATTTTATAAAAGAATTTCCGATATTTACAACCGACTTATCAAGAGATCAAGAAATCGTGAACCTTTTCTGGTGAGATGTTGAATAGGTCTATTTTGAAATTGCTTTGACTGGAAATTGTTGCTGTCTAATCGGGAACCAGGGTCCAGTCATAGTATTGTCAACCTATTCAAGACATTAGCGCTGGTTTTCATTTTCAGTAACACTATTACGAGGTTACATATATGTCACCTCCCCCACCCAGCCACCAAGATGTCTTCCAACATCGGAACATATAATATATCGATATATAAATATATCGCGGATATTGAATGCAGTACATATGCGCTACATATCGCGATATTGTCTAGGATAATATTGTAGATCCATATAGAAGGATCCGCTTCTTTTGAATATATTGAAAATAATTTAACTAGCCAGTCAAATTGGTTTCAAAATATTCAACAGCTTAGGCCTGCTTTTAAACCAAGGTTGACATTTAGATTCTGGGAGTTCAGGTTTCAAATATTCAAGCGATTCAAACCAAAACACCTGTAAAACGTGCATGGACAGGGCTTAGCTAGAAATGAGCGGGGTATAGCTAGATATGAGCGGGGCATGGCTAAAATGAGCGGGACATAGCTAAAAATGAGCTGGGCATAGCTAAAATGAACGGGGAACAGCTAGAAATAAGCCGATCATAGCTAGAAATGAGCGGAACATAGGTAGAAATGAGCGAGACATAGCTAGAAATGAGCGGAGAATAGATACAAATGAATACGTAGATTTAAATGTAATGATATAGAATCCTACCTTGCGTTCAGTAGAGCACACGTTCCAGAGAGCTAAGCGCGTGAAATGTAGGTGTTTCTAGGTTTTTGTATTATATGATGTAATTAGGCTAATGCGAAAACAGCAGATTGTCAATAGTTTGCAAATTTAGCAAAATGTTTTGTAATGTTTACTTTACTGAACACAAGGCTGGATAATGTTAGCAGTTTTAGCATTTTAGCTCAGGCAGTGAACTTTTGGCATGGCGACCGTCCGTCCTAGCGGATTTCAACCTAATTTTTCAGGAAGGTCACTATGGGGTAGGCTTCAGAACTCAATAATCGCTTTGCAGATTTCAAACTAATTTGGCTGGAATGACCCTGTTCGTATAGTCTTCAGAACATGCATACCGAATTTTGATTGCATAATGTTTTAGTTAAAATACTAGAGTTTATAAAAATGAAAAATTTAATGGAAATTCTTAAAATGCTACGCCTCATTAATCACTTAATTTGGCTCGAAGGACCCTATGGGGCTTGAGAACAGGCATACAGAATTTTGATTGGTCAATTCTTTTCGGTGTAAATCTGAGATTTTATGACAAATTACCGGAAATAGCCAAAACGCCACTCCTCATTAACCGCTTAACGTATTTCAAGTCAATTTGCCTGCATGGACCCTACTGGTGTAGGGTCCAGAACTTCTAGTCTTTGGGTGAAAATCTCAGATTTTACGAAAAATTTACTGGAATTTGTCCCAACGCTTCTCCTTAGCTGCTTGACAGATTTCAACCAAATTTGGCTGCAATGACACTATCATGGTAGGTACTTCTATTCAGAATTTTGCTTGGTCTAGTTTTGGGGTGAAAATCATAGATTTTATGATAAATTTACCGGAAATAGTCAAAGCGGATCTTCTTTTTTTAAACCAATCGGGGTTGGGGTTGGGGGGGGGGGGTTGTTGAGGTTGGTGGTGGGGGTGGGTGGGTGGGTTGGGGGATTTTATTCTAATTTGGCTGGAAGGATTGTACTGTTTTAGGCTCTAGAACTTCCATTCAGAGTTTTGGTTGGCCGATTTTTGGCGACCATCTAGGATTTTTTTAGAAATTTCTGGAACCATTTAAAACACTACTCCTTAATTAATAGCATGATTTCAACGAAACTTGGATGGAACGATCCTATGGCCGTACCTTATGCCTCAACATCAAACGACAATTTTATTGGTCAAATTAGTTGATGCCCATTTTGGATTTTGCAAATGATTCAAATTCTAAAAGTCCAGGCAACCGTCACAGGCCCTTGGGCCCCTTGTTATCAGTTAAGAACAGAAACGAGAAACTCCACATAAGACAATCTGAAAAATATTATGAAAATTGGCGTTGCCTATGAGCGAACACACACATCATTTATTGCTTAAATAAATAGGACAGATTTGTATATGGTCGAAATGCCCTAAATACGTATACCCATGTATAGTACATTCAAAGCTAATTTTTAATCACGCGTGGACGGCATTCTGGTAAATCCAGTCCACGATATTCACAACAATGCGTCTGTCTGCCCATTGTCAGTGATATCCGCCAGCATTATTGCATAATACAATTTGTACCGACGTATCGCAGTGCTCCTCGCTATTTGGGGGAAATACAAATAAGTCCGTAGTAACTATGACGTCATAATGAAATGTCGTCCTCTAGAATTTTTAGATCGCGTTTATCCAGACATAAGCTACAAAAAATGGGAATTAATGCATGCCTGCGATTAAATACATAAACGTACGTTCCATCCGGGTGCGAATCGCGTGGTACCTGTCCTTAAATTTACTGCTATCGGTGCTAAATACATATACCCACGACTTGCAACGGCCATAAGTGTTAAAATAATATGAGAGTCAACCGAACCTCATATTGCATCTACAAGACCCATAAATATGAATAAATACAGCTTTTATCTGGTCTGCGTCAGACAATTTAATCGTTTTACACGCTATAGTAAATGTAAGCTATTTCCTGATAACATTATCACACACATTTTGGTAGGTTGCCCTAAAACAACTAGGGGAACATACGCAGAATGAAGAACCATATGCCATAATGCAACGGGGGCCCATGAAGAAACCACAAAAGCTATATCATAAGCCGAAACCGGATCCAAAAAAATCTCCCGACCGGGAACGAAGCCCTCAGTCGCATGGTGTATGTATTTTAGCCTGGTTCCCTGTCTCATTTTCTGTTGATTTTCTCCTCATTACACCTACGTACATGTTATCTATATACGCTCGCTATTAGGCTAGAAATTTAAAAGCTAGTTTGAGTGTCAGATGCAGCGTCCAGATTAAGTAATTGCAAAGCGTTCAATAGCTAATGAGTGTTTGCCGTTTAAATTGAAATTCTTGGAATTAGACTTGGAGGGTTTAATTAGTAACACGTTTTATTACTTTGAACCCTGCTTCTCAAAGTCAAGTTAACTATAAAGGTAAGCTTTAGAATATATTGAAGCAAATTCGACAGGAACCTGTTGCTGCCATAAGTCAACGTAATATTACTTACCTTGCAGGTACGTTTTATCGTATTTAGTATTTCGTGTTCAGAGGGTTAAAAATATTGAAGGTGATACAGACGTGAAAAAGTACACTGTATACTGCCATGGATTTATAAAATATAATATTTTCAGAGTTTTGTGGCGAAATTCAAGACAGCGGAGCAAAGCGCTGCTATTCGAAAATCTAACAACACACTTATTGAGCTGCTTTATGAGACGTTCAATCCACATGATCAGTCTAAGTGAGTATCCCAGTAACAACCGACACACATAACATTCGCTTACGTCATTAATAACTGCGCTGCGTATCATGCCACGCGACCCCAATAACGCGGGTTATTGTGGCGGTGGTGGTACACTACCAGACCATTAGTCAGCATTATTATAGAAGGTGTGTAATATCTATCTATGGCCTCTGCCAAGGAAAGAATCCAGTTCATCTATGCCCCGCCCATCTTTAGCTAAGCTCCACCCGCACGTCGCCGTGTTGGGATCGATCCATCCCGGAATTGCTGACAATCAATTTCCAGAAAACTCTACATGTACCGTAAGCTGGTGCACATTTTGAAAGTCATTTGACTGGGTGCTGATGCTGCTTATGGCAACAGCAGCGCCCAGTCAAATTACTTTCAAAATATTCAGCGGCATCTTTATTAAATAGTGCAATTTGTACAACAACGCTTAGTCCGTCATCAATTAAGCGTTTGTGACGACCTTATCTACGTCATTCATGACGTAATTGACTATGACGTCATCCTACAAGTCACGTAGTCGATTATGGCGTCATATGATTGATGGATTAACTGGAAAGGTCCATTGTTGGTGCAATGTTCGCATTCTCGTAGTCCGAGGTCTTCTCATTTATCGCAAGGGCGACACTATATAATTGCTTTTTAAACAGCTTTGTCAGAAATATCAAAAAGATTCACTGGCAGACCGGCCGACAGACACGCACGCACGCACGCACGCACGCACGCACGCACGCACGCACGCACGCGCGCACGCGCGCGCGCACGACAGACAGGCCAACAAACTGGCGATGAGACCAACTTATGTTATTTTCATAAGATTCGAGACATTGCACAACGCGTCATTGTAGATCGGCGAGCGATGTTGGGTTATGGTCCGAAGGTATTTGCGGATACAGGCGTCAAGATTATCTAGAACTGCATTTGGAGTTGACCAGCTGTTACAGTTGTAGGGTTACATCATCAAGGATGCACAGGTTGCGTCAAGCACACATAATTCTCTTGGCCAGAGGTACCACACGTTCCCTTGATTCCCGAATCAGTTTCCAAACGGATTCGTATATCGCTGTCTTTGCGCGTTTCTTTGGCCAGTTCAAGAGATAAGGAGCCATTGCGTTTTCTGTTGTTCTGACAACTATGCAATGAGGTGGTACGCAGTGTATTATCCAATGGACCTTTCTGGTTTTAGCTATGACCCGCCCATCTTTAGCTAAGCTCCACCCACACCTCGCTCGTGTTGGGATCGATCGATCTCTGATCTCCCTGGCTACCAATTACCAAAAAACTAATTTGACTTGCAGCAAAGAATTAGAAAGCCATACAATTCATATTACGTGTCGGTCTATTTGAGATTTGATGACGGTCTATAGATGTGCAACCCTTTGTGACGTAATGATTGTGACGTCATCAATTCCCGCGCTGAATTGATTATGACGTCATACGAGGTCAGATGGTGGATGGATACTCTGGAAAGGTGAATTCTGCTGTCTTTCTTAACCATTTTTAACCAGAAATCCAGAATTCGAAAAATCATTTACAATTCTCTCTCTCTCTCTTTCTGTCTGTCTCTCTCTCTCCATCTCTCTCTCTCTCTCTCTCTCTCTCTCTCTCTCTCTCCCTCCCTCCCTCTCTCTCTCTCTCTCTCTCTCTCTCTCTCTCTCTCGTGCGCACAATTAATACCACCACTCAATAAAACAATGAGAGTATTTTAATACCACAACATTGTGCATCCTTGTCAGTTGAGCCATTTCAGATCGTACATCACCCCTGCGGTTAAAGTAGTATGGCAGCAACAGCGCCCAGTCAAATTAGTTGAAGAATTAGTTTCAAAATATTTAACAGAATATTTATTATATAGTAAAGACATACAATTCTTGCGACTTGACGGACTTTTATGTGACTCCCATGTGACTCCCATGTGACATTGTGTTTGTGCTACGTGGGTGTAAAAGAACTAAGAATGGGAAGCGCCGTTAAACAATTAAAATGGATGCCCATAGCGAATACGATCTCATAGTGTACGTAGTTGTTTGTCATAGATGTCAACTTCTGCAATCGCTGTCTGCCAGATGCCATGTGTTATAGACAGAAAGGCATAGAAATGGTGAATTAGATTCACCGCTTTCGGTGTCGTTCTGAAGCGCAGTCGCGCAGAATATCTTAGTAACGCAGCTTACTTAGCCGGCGCTTCACCAATACAATGACTATTGGTCAAACTTGTCAACGACAATTTCGGATAAATTATTCAAAATACTCCTCCTCCTCCTTCTCCTCGTCCTCGTCCTCGTCCTCGTCATCCTCCCCATCCCATTCCCCTCCACATTCTCCCCCGCCTTCGGAACCGCGCTGCATATTTCAAAAACACCACTGGAAGTGATAGGTTTCCCAACATGCATACACAAATAACTGATATGCTGACATAACTCAATGACTGAATTTCGAATTATCATTTACTTGAGTATGGTTTCGGGGCAGAGCAGTAGCTGTTGGCTCAAGAACACATTTCTTGTTGCTGCCGCGAGATCGAATCGTGAAATTATGTTTGTCCATTAACAAGAAGCAACTACAATCAATTTAGTGCAATCAATGTGCGTCTTTATACTGCTGTTACACACTTCTGAATATGAGTATCAGCCATCATAATAACGGCAGATAGATGGTGATGCCAAAGTATTCAACACCTTACCTGTATAGTTACACCGAAAGTGGATTCTGCGAATTCAGGTTTCAACGGTTTGAATCGATTCCAACATGCGTGAAAAGTGGGTGGAGCTTAATTATAACTGGGCGGGGCAGAGCTAGAAATGACTCATCTATTTAGACTAACACATTTGCTCTGATAAATGGCGTCAAGAACAACCTTTATTTGACCCAACAACAAGTATAGTTATAGGGAGTTTTTTTAGTGTAATTCCACATTGTCTAGCACCATTCACTCGATGAAACGATAAAATGAAAAGTGTGTTCCTGGTAACATCGTCGTGTCGT
>CM067367.1:75736136-75871136 GCA_034401795.1 Chaetoderma sp. LZ-2023a
GGTTTCAAAATATTCATCTGCTTACCTGTATAAGTTTCTGAAATTGATATTCAGGGCGTTCAGGGATCGATCCATCCCAATACGGGCGAAGTGTGGGTGGTTCTTAGGTAACACTAGATTTGAGATTCACAATCATTCATGAACAGAAAGGTAATGGTATGTGCACTTTTCAGCAATTATATTATGCATTTGAACAACAGGCAACACCATCTTTATATGCTTAAAGGGGTGCTAATCTTATCTCAAATGGTGTATTGTACTGATAGATTGTGATTTATAGATTCCATATCATTCTTATTGTCCACATTTCACCTATCTGTACTCACATTCTATTTGCTTTGTAATATCGCGTTAATGGTTGAACAGTGACCTGCACCATTTTGTCTCTTCTAGCGATAGTGTATCATGTCATATAAGTGCCAATGCATTACATTCTTTTTTATGTAATAATCAGTTTGTTGGATATTTTGAAACAAATTTGACTGGAAGTTGTTTCTGCCTATGGCAAAAATATTCCACAGCTTACCTTTATGGTGCTTGTATACCACATTGTCCAAGCTATAGATGCACTTCTATGGCCGAGCGCGTTATCGAGGCAGGCCACGCTAGGTATTTTCTGATTGCTTGAAAACTAAATCATAGGCCGTAGAAATGTACTAACATTTAGCTACTAAAGTCTGAATATCTTTCTTTGAGGGAATGATAATAAGCTTAAAATTCCATATCATAGTTTACGAGTTGCCTATTACGTCATCTGTATAGATAGCATGAGATGCGGTTAGGCTATCCTTTTAATTTTCGGCAGAACACGTCTGTAACATTGAATTTGACCATCAAATATAGTACCAGCTACTGACAAATACAGTGCATTATTTGAAAAAGAACTGCTGGAAACTTTACTTAACTGGCTGTCTGTTGAATTTCTGCAGATTACATATTCCATGGGGTTTCTTGGACATACATCGATTTGATTGTGATTTTATGCTAATAAGCGGCGCTACTTTGATTATGATGTCAGATACTTCAATGCGTGATCAGATACCGTAGCTTCGACGATGCATCATTACCCCCATGAGAGCATTACTTAACCCCCTCTTGCGTCAACAGCGCCTCAACCGCGCTCAAAATACTACTTGATAGTCTATATAAATTAAACATTTTGACGGTCAATATTTTTCAAGATATTGAATTTTCTATTTGTTTTGTGAATTTATCACTGAATTTCTTTTCTCCGGCTTGACAATTGAATGGGTAATATAATAATAATAATAATAGTACATTTTTTAGAGCGCTTAATCCATGCAATTGCATGCTCTAAGCGCTAACGCGCGTAAGTATTCTATGGATATGCTATTTGAAATAAATAGAATTTAAGATTGGATTTAAAGATTTCTAAAGTTGATGAGTTTCTAATTTCATTTGGTAAGTTAATTCCATTCGGTAGCTGCAGTGAAAGAGAAAGTTTTATGGCCATATGTTTTAGAGTTGACCTTAGGTACTTTTAGTAGATTTAGATTTGCAGATCTGAGAGAGCGACCAGGAATGTAAGGTTGTACAAGGTCAGAGAGATAGGCTGGTGCTGTGCCAGATACACATTGCAAACAGTTTTTTACTTAGCCACCACAGGCCAAGGGAAGATTATCTTTGAAAATTGTCCACTAGAATTACCGGCTCAGTTACCGAGCCAGTCATTCTAGTGGTAAATATTAAAAATACTCTTCTCTACGCCCTTCAAATATCCATGTCTGAAGACCACTGCGGAGTTGTTTGTTTGTTCAGTTTGACCCTTAAAGGGTTAAGTTCACACAAGAAGGGTTAATTGTAGTTCATCTTTCTTATTTCAGACGTGGGTCTAAGAAACAGAAACAAGTGAACAGGGAGCTTCGCGATATGTTCTTGTTGTCATCATTATTTGATAACGAATCCATTACCAAGGT
Source organism: Chaetoderma sp. LZ-2023a (assembly GCA_034401795.1). Classification (NCBI taxonomy): domain Eukaryota; kingdom Metazoa; phylum Mollusca; class Caudofoveata; order Chaetodermatida; family Chaetodermatidae; genus Chaetoderma; species Chaetoderma sp. LZ-2023a. Next base: position 75,738,074 of record CM067367.1, read on the forward strand.
CCTTCTGGTGAGTGAAGCTCAATAATAATAATAATAATAATAATAATAATAATAATAATAATAATAATAATAATAATAATCGTTATTTATTGAGGTAACACTTCAAGTACACGGCCTGATCTGGCAGAGGCCCTCATTAACATATATACATAATTTTTTTTAATACAATATGTACACATTTATACATCCATGTACAGACAAGGAACTTACGGAATGTATTTCTTATAATCATATAATATTCTGAATGTATTAAGAGTAATTTGAACAAAAGCTTTCAACAGCAGCAAACTTTCCAGTCAAATTAGCATTGATATATTCAGCATTGTAAAGTAAATTCCTTTCTTTTCTGCTGAAATGCTTGGAAACATGCAAGAAATAGAAATAACGATATTTTTATGTGCTAAAATATAAAAATTAATTCTCAATTTCGTAGACAAATACAGCTAAGCACATTATAACATACGATCATACATACATACAGAAACAATAGATTTAGGAGAATTATTATCATTAGCCACGCCGTCAAATTTCTTAAACCTTTAGTGACTAAATTTGACATGAAAACTTCGATTAGGCCTATCTATTGTGAAATGTCCGTTTCCAGAACAAGCCAATGCCATTCTTGGAAATTTACCACCGGAAAGACTGGCTCGATTATCGCGACAGTCATTCCTCTCAAAAATTTCAAAAATAGTCCTCTGGACTGCAAATGGTCATTTCTCTAGTCCATTTATGGACTTGTCTCTAGGCTTGTGCATTTATGGGTCAAAGAGCGTAAGAATCACCAAATTTGACATAGCAATTCATATGTAGGATAAAATCAGAAGGTTCAATCGAAGGTTATCATCTTAAAGGTTAATTAGGCATATATAGGCTACTGAAATTAAGAACTCACCAAAGCACATACATTCCCAATCACACACACTCACTTCCACGCACACACAAACTCATGCACATACACTCCCGTGGGTTTGCATCCAATATAGTAGGTCTACGCAATATATTGTCTCCAACATCTAAACCATTTCAACACTAGTATTAGAACTCAAGTCATGCTGTTAAGCTGTTGCATATCTTAAGCAAAATTTGAACGAAGGATCTTGATACCTTCGGCAGCAACACTATCCAGTCAAATTAATATCAAAATTATACAGCAAGGGAACTTATTTGTGTCTAGATTTCGTGCTCTAATGATAAATAATCTGGAAAATTGAAAGATATACGATAGATATATCATCACATAGTAAGCATTTGGCCCGTAAGTGTGCACAATCACATACTAATGTGACGGACAATAGTATAATACAATTTCACAATGCATACACAAAACGATTTACATTAGGAGAAGTGTTTTCCATGCATGTACTATATGACTATCTTGAACTCTGACCTTTGGATTGGCGATATGTGAAATGGTAATTTGCTGGTCCGGAGGAGTGTTTACGACAATTGAACACCGGAATGATTGACTCTGTTACTGAGCCAGCCATTCCAGTGCTCCATTGTCGAAACACTCCTCTCCTGGGCCGCGAATGAGCCTTCATTGTATGTTTAAGGTTCTCTTTTTTTCTGTCTTTTTTCTTCTTTTTTAAAACATATTTTATTGTAATGAATGTATTTACACAAAAGGATCTTGTGGCATGTTCGTATAGAAATATTATATAATGGTTGTTAGAGAGAGAGAGAGAGAGAGAGAGAGAGAGGGAGGGAGGAGGGAGGGAGGAGGGAGGGAGGGAGGGAGGGAGGGAGGGAGGGAGGGAGAGAGAGAGAGAGAGAGAGAGAGAGAGAGAGAGAGAGAGCGAGCGAGGGAGGGAGGGAGGGTGGGAGGGGAGGGAGGGAGGGAGGGAGGGAGGGAGGAGAGAGAGAGAGAGAGAGCGAGCGAGAGAGAGAGAGAGAGAGAGAGAGAGAGAGAGGGAGGGAGGGAGAGAGGGAGAGAGGGAGAGAGAGAGAGAGGGGGAGGGAGGGGAGGGAGGGAGGGAGGGAGGGGAGAGAGAGAGAGATGAGAGAGAGAGCGAGAGAGAGAGAGAGTTGACTCTTGGCCTGCAGATTGACATTTTGTTCAACATATTGCTAACCTAACGGGAATATACACGTTATAACTGTTCTCAGTGATTTTAATTTGCAGTTATAACTAGGTTGTTATTATTAATTATCAGGACTTTTGTTCCGATGCCCATTTGCGGGTCTGGGAGGAGTGTTTCCGAGAATTGGACACCGGAATGACTGGCTCGGGTTCTGAGTTATTCATTTCACTGCTCATTTCTCGGGGAACACGCCTCTCTTGATCAACAAATGGGCATTTTTGTATATTTTATCTCTATTGTGCTAAATGATCAGGGTTATTGTTCTTCCTAGTACTTATATTTGATCATATTGGATTGTCCGGCACTGTAATTATAAGTTACTTTTGTTATTGTTTTGTGCGCAATCCGTTTTCAATGTCCTCTGTAAATTAAGCAAAGCTATTGGTGGAGGTGATTTAGATGGCCACACTTGGCTGATCCTGGTGTGTCCTTGATTGTTGTAAATCGCAGGCGATTCCGGGGCGAAGACGGGTAATCTTATTTCCAGGGCAGTGGGGGCAAAGCAGAAGAAAATGAAAACATTATTATTATTATTATTATTATTATTATTATTATCATCATCATACGGGTAAACAATCACACATATTTGCGACGAATGATCCGAGTGTCGGAGAATTTTTAATATTAATAGTTAAAGAATTCCACATTTTTGTTGCTGTGTATGTAAAACTGTTTTTCCCGTAACCCGTTCTTAATTTTGGAGGCTTTAATTGACCGTTCGTTTTTGACCGTAAATTCAGTGTAAATTCAGCGTGTTTTCTACAAATGTGAACAGATCTTTCATGTACTTCGGTGCAAGGTCGTTTAATGATTTATATGTCATAATATTTGTTTTAATTGTCATTCTTTGCGTTAGTGTAATCCACTTTAATTATACATACATTTGTTTTGACGGTGTTCGAAAGGGGACTTCTAATGTGATTCGAGCTGCACGCTTTTGTAATTTTTCAAGTTTATTTAACAATGTAGGCGTGTCAGCTTAATAGACAAGACAGCAGTAATCAATGTGTGAAAGGATGTATGCCTTGTAAAACAGGTTTCGCTCATCAACATTCATATATTTCATATTTTCCTTTAACATATAGATAAGTGAAGCTATTTTGCTGCAAATTTTTCTTACGTGCTTGTGCCATGAACGAATGTCATTAATATGTACGCCTAAAAGTATCGCCTCATTTACAATGACTAGTTCACCATTATATATTGGTATCTTAATTTCCTCATGATTTATCTGCCCTTGTTTATTCTTAGTGCTTATCATTAAAAGTTTTGTTCTTCTTCTTTTCGTTCGCTGATCATACCACCAGTCCTGTAAGTGACTATCGACATGATCATAAGCGTTAAGTGCGTGGGTCCATGGTTTATTAGAGTGCGCCGTGCGGCCTGGAACCTCCGTCTTCAGCACTCGAGGTTTCTGTCAGGGTTACCTCACCCTTACTTCCTTTAGTCGCCTCTTACGACACGCAGAGAATACGGAAGGTGTATTCTAAGCCCCACCTACAGGGCAAAAAAGTTTTGTTTTCTCCGTATTTAGCACCATTTTATTATTTTGACACCAATTTTCTATCACAGACATATTGCTAGTCAGTTGGTCCGTTATCTGTGGAAGTTTTTCAAAATTACAGTGCCTCGTCGTACTAGTTATTCCCATATGAACATCGTTTACATACATGATAAATAAGAGCGATCCAAACACAGAACCTTGAGGTACGCCTACGGTTACTGGCAGATGTCCGGAAATTTTTTTTCTATTTTCTAAATAAGATGAAAATTGCTCATTGCAATAGAGAGATGATTTATAGCTGTACCGAAGTCAGCCTACTCGTGATGTAATTGATTATGACATCATTTACTTGACAGATCGGATCTTCCCTTTGAGCTTTTACCAAACTCGAGTGTTAAATTTGATACGATCTGGCAACTCGGCTCAGATCCCATCTAGCAAGTAGAGGAAGGAATATGTGTTTAACAGTTCGTAACGTCCAGTCAAAGTACTCTTAAACTATTCTATGATATATTTCGCCATAGTGTGACCTTTGTTGAATAAACACGCCGATTTACGGGTATTGGTCCGGACCACTGCTTTTTTATCCACGCCATGTCTGTAGCAATTGGTAATTGTGCTGGTTAAGTCAGACACCGACCAGATAGAACAAAATCTTAAGGCCATAAGAACTGCATTGTTGAATCTTTTGAGCCTAAGTTGACTGGACGAAAAGCAACATCTTCCAGCCAAATAATTTTCAAAATTTGCAATAGATTATCCCACATGATAACTGAAATTGAGATAATGACTTGTATTTGAAATTTCATAGAATAAATAAAATGATATTCTGAAAAGCAAAATAAATATTCTCTGTTGACACAAATAGGATATATAATAGACTCTTCAAACCGTAAAATAAAACGACCTTCTTGGAGTGAGGAAAACCAATGCATTCCCTGAATAATCGAGGAATCCGGTTTTAGCTATTCCCCGCCCATCTCTAGCTAAGCTCAAACCACACTTCACCCGTATTGGAATCAAACGATCCCTGAAATACTTGCCTATCAATCTCCGGAAATCTATAGGCCTATAGGTATGATGTTGTATATTTGAAACTAATTAGTTTCAAAATATTCAACAGCATGTTTTATTAAAGCGTAAAGACATACAATTCGTGACGAACCTACTACGTCATTCACAACGTCATTGATTATGGCATCATTCTACACGTCAGCTATTTGATTATGACGTCATATGATGGATGAATAAACTGGAAAGATCCATTCGATATATGATAGCCGTCCTATGCCCAAGCTGGGTAAGACGCCCTTAAAGAGTTCTACTATATATAAAATATCTGGTTAAATTTGTTCATTTCACCTTTTATTGCGCGTGTGCTTCCGCATATCGGCGAGTTCAAATGTTCTCATCTTTTGCCAGCCTACATTATTCTTCTGCTGTTATTTACTCACCAGGATCTATCAAGTTACAAGTACAACAAACTGGTTACGAAGTCCTTGGATATCCTTAATAAACTATACTCATCCAAAACGAACATGTTCAAGTTGTCGGCTAAAGTCCAGGTATGCTCATTCTGCACATCATATTCCCGACTCTTTAAACGAAAACCGTGTCTAGTTTACTAAACCAAAGCAAACCTCACCCACCCACTCACCCACCCCAACCACACGCACCCACCCACCACAGCAAAGGTACATCGGGAATTGAACTACATGTTAGCGTGATCTATAGGATTAATTGTTTTGGCAAAGTACATCAAAGAATCAATTCACTTTGCAACCCGTACTGTGCCATTTCAAGGCACCATACAACAAACGTCTGACGACGTTATTTCCGAAATCTAAACGCATTTTACATCGATTTACACATTCCATGTTGTAATATAATGGTTGTGGTGTATTATTATGCATACTAATTATTTTCCAAAAAACTTGGTATCAGTGGCCAATGCATTATTTGCTATTATTTTAGGTGTTACTGACACAGGACTCAGCTCGCGTTCATCGAGAGGTTCTCAAGAGCATGCCCATCTTAAGGCGACTCGCACGTGCGAAACTGGACGATCAACAAGTCAAACTTATGGGAACCATTCTTGATGACTTGGCAGAGTATGTATATCAGATATAGTTTATCAGCTATGTTGAAGTGAGTACTTATAGCGGGGGGACCGGACAAAATTAGTTTTAAATTAAAGATTAATAATCTACTAGCATGACAACAAATGATTGACATTACAAGTAATAGCTTATACCAATATTTTGGTCGTTTTCTGGGGTTGTGCTGGGATGGGTATAAGCGCCCAAGGTCAAATTACATATCCCGTCATAAAACTCATAAACCTTCAGAATAGACATAAGTTGAGAGTTCAAAGTTTTACCAAAATGCTATAGATCTACCGTAGCAAATGATCCGTGTCAAGCAACTGCCGCTCTCTAGTGCCTTTTATGGTCTATCCAATGCCCGTTAGGTTCAGGTTTTGGCTGTATTACTGATTATATGAAACATCCTGAACCTGAAGTATTTTCATGTGAGAATGTTGAAAATAATATAAAATAAATACATAATGATGATGTATCAGAATCTTTGCTATTTGGTACACAATGCTATCATGTCGTACATGTAACTTTACTTATCTAACACTTAACTGAGCCAGTGCATAGTGATGTGATTTTTGTATGTATCAGGAAAACGCTGCTTAATCATCGTCATCCTCTTCATCATCGGTAACTTCATTGTTGTAAAATTCCTCATTCTCGGAGAACATATTGTCACACTCTATTTTACACATTTCAGTAGACTTCAGACCTGCCTTAAGACAGCAATGTTTGTCCAATGTGCATTTCTTGCAATTGCATGAGAGAAGTTCTAGGATCTCGTCAGGAGGTGGACTACTATTCAGCCACTTGATGGATATTTATCCATCTTTGATTTGCCATCCATGCCCATAAGGGAGAGGGGCATCAGGTGTGGCTAATAAGGCTCTTCTCCAGAAATACCAGCGTGCTAATTGACTCGCTGACCATGTAGCTTTAATGAATACTTACACGGTGGTAAGGCCTATGGTTCTACCTTTCCATCTGTCGCATAATATAAAATGATATCATAATAAATTTACATCACCCAGTTTCTTTCCATAGATGTTACACACAAATTCTTCTACGTTTTTAGATCTGCTATCTGATATTTTGCATGTACTTGCAAGTGTCATCAAAGTCTGACATACTTTGGACTTTTTATGAGTAGTTTCAGAGGATTTAATTTTCCCTTGCCACAAAAAGCTGAGACCGTGTCACATCCAATGATAGCACGAAGGCCAATTAATGACTTCATTTCAATTTCCTTGTCAATTATCTGTAGTTTGACAACAACTGGGTGTACTTACATGTTGCGTTTATTGGATCGTGTTCCAACCGTCATAAACATATTCTCATTCAAGCTTATATTATGACTAAGCAGGAGAATAAAGGAATGCGACTGACATGCATGTGCTGCATAGAGAAGTATTCTGGTGTCTGTATTTTACTGTGTAGATAATATGTTTATTGTGCGTTCAGCTCCAGAAAAACAAAGTTTCCAGCGGTCATTACGGATGTAGCAAACATAACCCGGTCTTCTAACTTATCCAGAAATTCCTGTGACTACCATTATCGTGTACGAAACTTCGCCACTTCTGTTTTACTGTAAGCATGCATGGGAAAGTATTCGATCTCCTGCAATAATGGTCTGGTAGATGTAAGATGATGCATGATGTAGGATCTGTGCTTTGAGATCGATGTGATCTTTCATCGCTTTTTGTGGATATCTCCTGGTATCCTTCAAATACCACATCACCTCGCTTGGTGCAAGTACTAGTAACACTATTGAAGATGTTTTGTGCAAGAAGGCCATATATTGCATCAGTCACATGTCTGAATTTCTGAAGATCAGCCATGCGTAGTTTTCCGAAGGCAGCTGCATTCACCAGTTAGAGACCAATGCAATGGTTCTAGTGGAAAGGCGAACACTGTCCTTGTGTCATTTTCCAATATTGACCTAACATGGCCATTCGATGAACAAGCGTGTGATCCAGCTTCAATGACATTACTTTTTGTTTTGTGACTGGTTTAACCCATTAATACTCATATCAACCAAAAACGGATTCTACAGTGGTCTTGAGAATGTTAATTGGCAGACCAAGAGATTATTTTTGAAAATATATCACTGAAATGACTGGCTCGATAACCCAGCCAGTCATTCCAATGTGAAATTCTCAAAAATAGTCCTCAGCCGTCTCTTGATCTGCAAATGGACCTTTTCTATGAGAAAATTGAAATTTTATTGACCAAATCTGAGGGGTAAAGGGATAACCTTGGCCAGCAGGCTGTTAAACCTCTTCGGTTTCAACATCTGGAGTGGGTCAAAGAAATTCCTTTTCCTGTTCGAAATACAACAACTACTCGCAAAACTGTTGTAGGCATCCATTCCCTATTTCTTTGAGCTTGCATGAACAATACCAGATGCCTCAATCCCGGTTGATAAACTTGTTTGATCCCCTCGAGATCCATCCTTGTCCGGTTAATTTCCACCAAATGTATTCGTCTCACTCATTTGGACAGCAAACCCTGGTGGCGGGGTGGTTGGGGGTCGGGAGGGGGTGTTATGGTTCTATATACGTAAGTTGCAGACTACTGCCAAGCTAATTTAATAGGAACATGTTGCATCCAGTGACGTAAGATGCACTGCTCATTCATACATGCGGGATCATTTCTGGAGCGAAATTGTAGGTAATGAAACTAAGTGGGCACCTAACTGGGCCGTAATTTTGGATTGCACTTCACTAACGCACATTCCTTTTGTAGATTCTTACCAACCCAGCCGCCTTAAGAAAGTTTTATGTATTAATATTAAATTTTGTCTGTCAATATCTCAGACCACGCAGCCACTCGGGACTGCGTTTCAGTAAAATTAAAGGACTTATTGTTCATATTTATATTTGACCTTTCCAGTTTATCCATCCATCACATGACGTCATAATCAACTACGTGACATTTAGGATGACGTCATGATCAAATAAGGCATGAATGAGTCGATTTAATCCGTCTTAAATGCTTAATTGTCCGACATGTTGTACGAATTGTATGTCGTAATAAACATTAATACACATTTTGTCGAATATTTTGAAACTAATTTAACTGGGCGCAACAGCACACAGTCAAATTAGTTTCAAAATATTCAACAGCCAACCTGTATAGTTTTCTGGAAATTGATAGTCAGGGAGTCCAGGGATCGATCGATGCCAAGACAAGGTGTGGGTAGAGCTTAACTAGGGGTGGGCGGGTCATGGCTAAAACTGGAAAGGTCCATTGCCAGGACAACTCATTGTTTTCACATGCTGGTTATCTTTCAGATTCTGCCACCTGCCAATGACACCAGACGAGCCACACCCCATGAATCAAAACATACTCATCAGCAATGGTAACACAATGCAATGGAGATCAGTATTTCACGACATTAAACTTATTCCCATTTAACCCGTTCCCAGTAAAGCTAATTTGAATATTTTGAAAATAATTTGACTCTGATCTGTTACTGACAGCAACATATTTCTATTAAATTAATTTTAAGATATTCAATAGCTCCTCTGTTTATTCGCCTTGAAATTGAGAGTCTGGGAATTCAGTGTTCAAAGTGTTAATATCGATAATATTATTAATGCGACTTAGCTAATGCCTATTGATCTGTATTGAGCGACACGCACGCTTCGCTCTCGCATGCACGCACATACGGACTTTAAACACGGATGTTCGTTTCTGACGCGCTCTGATTACTGGCGCACGCAAGCACTCGCGCACATTACTGGCGTGAAGAACAACGCATTAATCAATTATCCTTTCATTTTCATAGGTATTCTGAACATTATGTTTGACGTGCTCGTGCAGGACATCGATACCAAACTACTGGTAAGAATGCATTTGTGCGGGCCAGGGAAAGTCAAATAGATGGTCTCAAAATTGCTAATAATACAAATAGAAAAAGAGCGATCAGAGATTGTAGACCCGCACCCTCTCGTTTTCGTCACATTGTCAAAAATAATTGTATCTGATTCGGATCTGAGCTCTTTTATCTGAACCACGGCCAGTGCCAGGAGATCCTCTTGCGTGACAAATTCCTTTGTTCTGTTAATATTTGAACCAAGTTGGATCACTAGTGTTTTAGATTACTAATGCTTCGAACACACGCGCAGTCAGACAGACACACAGAAAACCACACATAAACACCCAATCGCAATATTATCTTACAAAGTGAGGGTAATTACGATTTCTCAATGAAGATTAACAATTTGAATCCGAAAGACCAAATTTACAATATAATAAATATCCTGTTGAATGTTTGAAAGCCAATTTGACTGACATCTTATATTAGCTGTATGCTTGTCTGGATATTGGGATTCTGAGACTCACGCAAAGGATTAATAATATCATAATGAACTATCTTTTGCACATGTAAAATGAAACTTAGTCCAGTTTCCTCACTCAGTCGGTCCGTCAGTCAATCTCAGTCGGTCGGTTGGGCGGACGGTAGGTCAGACGGCGATCGGTTGGTCAGTTGGTCAGACTTTCGGTTGGTCAGTCAGTCACTTGGTCCGTTGGTTGGTCCGTCGGTTTGTCGTTCGGTCGGCTGGTCGGGCAGTCTGTCGCTCGGTACGTCTGTGGCTTGGGTGATTGGCTTATAGGTTGATTGGTTGGTTGGTTTGTTGGTTGATTGCATGATATTTTGGCTGGTTGTTTGCTTTCTTTTCATTGGTTTTGTCTGTTTGGCTGTTTGATTGTTTGTGAAAGATTGGTTGTTGTTGTTGTTGTTGTTGTTGTTGTTGTTGTTGTTCATACTGATGCATTGTATATGTGTTTATATTTAACAGGAGCAATACTCTGGCATGAGAGACATATTTAAGAAGACATTCTATCTGTTAAAGCTCCTCGCTCGAGAGAACGATACGGTGCAGAATCATATCTATGACCGTCTGGACATCCTGCTGGATGTTCGTGTGGTCGAGTCAGATCTGGCTGTGGCATTGAAAGAGGTGATAAGCAAAATGAGGCATGCGTAGATACATGGGTAGATGATAAACAGTTGTGTTGCGCACACACGCACGCGCGCAGGCACGCACGCACGCACGCACACACACACTCACGTACACACGCGCTCGCTCGCTCACTCACTCACTCACTCACTCACTCACTCACTCACTCACTCACTCACTCACGCGCGCACGCGCGCACGCACACACGCACATACGCACATACGCACCACGCACATACGCACGCTGCACGCACGCTATATAGTAATGATATGGCGATGGGGAAACAATACATGGTGGACTAGATAAAATATATATTTCATGTGACTGGGGATAACTTTAAATATTCAGAAAATCTACGTCTACATACCTAGTATGCGCGGGTCTTTCCTATGTTTTGTTTTCAGGTCTTTATGGGCAATGCAAACACGTGTCTGAAGATCCACCCACGTCAGATACAGAAGATTGTGAACCGTGTGGCTGACATGCAAGAACAAGCACCAGAGTTTCTTGATCTTCTCTCAATGATAGTCAAGGTAGGCCAATGTTCACCTAATACGTTCGCCTGCTTGTGTTCACATACTGTGATGAGAGGGAATGCGAATCTAGTAGTTCTCACGAAATTTCATGTGAAAACATTTCTCAAGTTTCATTAGTCAAGTATGTTTATTCACTATGAATTGGAAGAGGTATCTTTTCATAAGAGAAAAGAGGCCTAATGATGAAGACGGCGAACATACAATTAACTAGATTTGATTTCCGCCAAGCACGGTCTATTTGACCTGATAAAATGGGTACTTTAATAACGTAACAATCTTACTGTGATGGACAAGTGTACAACAATTAGGACATATGGATAGACGGACAACATAATGCGTCTGTCTTACAGGATGATGAAAAATTAAAATCAATTCTTCTTCTTCTTCTTCTTCTTCTTCTTCTTCTTCTTCTTCTTATTATTATTATTATTATTATTATTATTATTATTATTATTATTATTATTATTATTATTATTATTATTATAGGTGGTAGGCACAGGGCTTACATTGAAGAGAAATCAGGCTTATGTGATGAAGTACATTATGCAAAATTACAAGAAAGTGGCTCATATTTTAGACCAGCCACGTGACGTCAGGTAAGATAATATATTCCTGGCCATTGGACATCGATACCCCTAAGCAAAATAAAACAGATAATATTCGTGTCGTGTTTTCTTTAACCTTACTTGGGTAATACCTGATTCTATCACATATTCTATTACCAAATTAATTATGATAAGCATGTTCATATCACGTGATGACTTGATATTCAATTTTAAAACAGTCTCTAATGACGTCATCAGTGACTATCAAGTGACATCATCAAGTGTAAAGTTGTAATATTTATTAGCTATATTTCGAATAAATTAAATTAAATTCTATCATTCTTTATCGTGTTTAATGTGGCATTGTTAACTAACAGCGTTTGTTATTCTCGTATCGAGTTCTACGGTCATTCATACCTTAAATATTTCATTAATTGAATTTGAGCTTTGACTGTGAACAATAGCCAGCGGTCAGATCATTTGCTGCCGGACTACCGGAAGTCGGAAGTAGGATTTTGCTACTTGATGCAACGTTTCTAGGGGAATGTATCACATCAGTGTTATATTAGTCAATTTAATTTATTTCTACGAGTTAGCATATATAGATGCACACACCATAGCACCCGAATCAAAATTGCTGACAATCTTTGGGTTTTTTTCGACACAATAATGTGATTGCGTCTGTTTCTTATCTAGTATCAAGATAATGGACATTAACCGTTCACTTTTAGCTATAACTGAATTCAAGAGTCGAAAAATATCTTCCGAGACATTAACATAGACGTGTTTTCATTAGAGACTTAATCAGGAATAACGGCATACTGCATGAAGTACGTCGTTATTCCTGATTAACTCTCTAGTGAGAACACGGCCTAAGATTGGCTTGGAGGTTACATTATTACAACCTAACTTCCTATTGATTAGATTACCATCAAACTTATTAGCTGTTGCATATGATCGATATTTAGGTAGTATTTCCCAATCAATCAGGTGTTTGAGAATCCAAGCCATACATAGGGAAATTAGTAGCCAAGACAGCCCTAAATCCAATGTTTGACCCCGATATTTGCGTAATTGACTTTTATGATAATGTGATTCCGTGATATACAAGGTCCCTCTTATTACTGAGTAGTAGGACAATTTTCATGTTATCTGATTATATCTGCATAGAAATGATTGATTGACATTCTTGTTTTCGGATGATGATGATGACGACGAAGACGACGACGACGACGACGACGACGACGACGTTATTGTTGTTGCTGTTGTTGTTGTTGTTGATGATGCTGGTGATGATGATGATGATGATGATGATGATGATGATGATAAGTGACTGTGTTCTGCTGCTGAAGAAGTGAAAAGTTGTTTCAGCTATAATCATTTTTTTTATCAACCTTTGCCACCATGTCTTATCCAGCGTCCTGCTCTCTTTTAGGCTTTTTCTTGTCTTTAGTGGTCTTAGATCACGTTCTTTGAGGTCTGATTGCAAAACACTTAGCACGTTGATGTATTGCGTTTTGCGCCCTTTGCGTTCCTAAAACATTTTGGCACCTGCGACTGCAAATTCTAGTGCGTTCTGAGCCGGTGTATTTTCTGGCATTCGGAGAAAATGCCAGAACATAAAACCATCGCTGTTGCGCTATACATGTATCATCTTATAATTGCATCTTGACTTTCATGGGGATTTTAGAGCCAGTTGTATGTGTTTTCAATAGCATTAGTGGAAGTTGGTGCTGTTTTGGACAGCAACAGCTTGCATCTGCAATACGTTCCGCATACACTGATGGCATTCACACACAACAAGTATTGTAAGCTATGAACTCAGCAATACAATTAAGTACTGCACGCGTCACACCTACCTTGATGTATTTTCAATGTATTCCAGAGAGGTCATTCTCACTGACCCTACTAAGATGAGCACCTTGAGATATTACATCAGTTTGCTGGACTTGCTGGCTACCTGTGCTGAGGTGAGATCTCTTGTCAATCGTTACTAATACATAAATACATTGTCTTCAGAGATTTTCATTCTTCTATTCATTTCTATAACTTGGTAATGCATCATAGTTAATTTATAATATATCATTGTCGTCACAAATATACAGAATTATAAATTTGTGTATATTATGAATAAAAATGCATGTTTAGGAATATAAAGAATGATACATTGCTGGACCAATTTGCCGAATTTTGCAAGCTTATCTGACACGTGACCCAATGTTCACAATATACGTTTAGTATTCACCTCTGCTTCCATTGAGAATCTATACATAACAAGCAAGGACGTGAACAATTACTTTCAGAATGTATATATTTGCTAGAAGGGAACACTATAATTTGTGTTTCCATAAAGATGTGCATGTAGCTTGTAGATTTGATCGAAACGATTTACGCAGAATCCAATATGTCTAGTAACTAAGTACTAGCCATGCTGGGGTGGGTGGTTTGTTCCGCGTGTTCCACCTAAGCGGAGCAATGATCATGGAAAAATATATACCAAACCATTGATTCATAAATATAAATTGATTTTACCATAACATTTAAGAACTAAATCAACGGTTATGATGAGCCTAACGTTCATGTACGCTGACCTGGCTAGATGTGCTATATAGTAATATGATGTACATGTTTATTTCTCTTAAGGTATATATATATATATATATATATATATATATATATATATATATATATATATATATATATATATATATATATATATATATATATATATATATATATATATATACAAACTAATTTATCGCTATCAACTTCTGCCCGGTATCCAGACTAAAATCTTGTAGATAATAAAATTAGCTGTCATTATTCATACAAATTATTGTCGTCAATTCGCATCCCAAAACTACTTGTCGAAATAATTGCTTAACCATTTAATCCGTATTATTATTATTATTATTATTATTATTATTATTATTATTATTATTATTATTATTATATGACAAACAACTTACTTAAGCCTTGCTCATTCGCAGGGTGAGAATATGTTCATAGAGTCTCTCTGTCAAACAATTCTGCCGTTGGACGACCTTCTCTGGGTGTTGAATAACCCAAAAGTAGACAATGTCCTGAAGAAGCCATTCGTACGATGTGTCCACCATGTGTACATGCGAAGTAATGGCAGCGTTATTGAAACCGGTTCAGGAGAGCTACCACATGATGAGTATGTTTATATACTTCCATGTCGTGTGTGCATCAGGGCGGGCTTACGGGTGGGCGGGCTGATCGGTGGGCGGGCTAGATGTGGGCTGGCTGACGGGCGGGCGGGCAGCCGGCCAGGTGGGGTGTGTGTGTGTGGGGTGGGTGACTTGTGGGAGAACGGGCGGGACAGTTGACTAGCCGGAGGGCGGGTTGGCGGGGGGGGGGGGGGGGCGGCGTCCATCTGGTGATCACACGATCACCATTTTCATTGAAAAGCCTATTATTATCATGCATGTAATTTTAACCATCCAACCCATGCGGCATTTTAAAGAAGCTAGGTAAAGTAAGGGAGGTAAAGTTACAATGACTAAACTTCAGTTTTATATGAGAACGACTCACTTTTCATTATTAAGTTAATTGGCTATGTTTTCATAACTACGTTAAAGTGGCAATGTTAACATTACTAAAATAAACTGTTTTAACATTATTAAAATAAACTGTGTTTCATTTGAATTACTAAATTAAGACTTCTACATTTTAATCCTAATTTAAAATGTTACCATGACTAAGATAAAACATTTAAATTTCCATTTCTATGTTAAAATCTCTATGTATTCTGTACTGATATAAATTGGCAAGGTTTTCAGTATGATGTTGAAATGACAACATTTGCATGGCTAAACTAATTGAAATGTCAATAAATCGATCACAAATCTCTGAACCCTTGCCACTCTAATGTCAAAATTTTTAATTTGCAAAGTAAATTAAATTATTAACTGGTGTTCATTTTTCAACAAATTTGATGGAAGATGTTGCTGCCGCAGTAATAATAATTAGACAAACATACCCAAACGTACCCAAATTGAACATTTTCCCCATCCTCTCAAGGTAATGCTAAGAAGCCTCATAACCTAGTTTGAATGGCCATTGCGAACCCTTGTTCTATCTGCTTCCTTCATATCACATGATCTATATGGGCGAATAAGTTGGTATAAACATATATGATGACTCGGTGACAGTCAAAACCTTAACTAAGGAGAAAAATTTCGCTCCAATAACTCAACCAGTATTTTTATGTTTACTATTAAAGCACGTTATTTTTCCATCTACACAGTGATCTATGGACGTACCTGTCCTATGTGTCTGTCTCCATGAACCGCCTAACAGACAGTGTTAAGGAAGACCCGGAAAAGATTGCGATACACTTGAGAACGGCTCCAGAGAAAAGGTAAGACATGTGCCACATAATAGCCTATAGTTTCTTATATTCTCTATATGTATATGGAAATTTCGCTGCAACCGGTTCTACATGCAAGTCGATACCTCTACCTTAGTAGCTCTAACTTAGTAGTCTGACAACATACACATTATCTTTCTTCATCCATTATAACGTTTGGCAGCAGAATAACACCCTTGTAGTGTTGTAGTGCAGCTCCTGTTGATCATTCAAATGAGACCAAATCCATTCCATCATGATGCAGTACTTATCGCTGCTTTAGAAACATGCAGACGACGAAATGTAGGAATCAAATTTTAGCTGTGCCCTGCCTATCTTTAGCTAAGCTCCATCCACCCATCTCCCGCGACTCCCTGACTATCAATTTCCAAAAAGATATACCGTAAGCTGTTAAATATTTTGAAACTAATTTGACTGGGCACTGTTGCTGCCTATGGCAGAAACAGCGCCCAGACAAATTAGTTTTAAATTATTCAACAGCATGGTTATTCAATAGTAAAGCCATACAATTCGTACAACAACGCTTACTCCATCATCAATTAGGTGTTTGTGACAAACTTAGCTACGTCATTCCTGGCGTAATTAATTATGACGTCATCCTACATGTGACGTAGTTGACTATGACGCCATATGAGTGATGAATAAACTGAACTCCTCCATTTCAGTATATCCTACCAATTTTGAAGTCTTGGTTTTTCGTGTCTCATTTTCAAAGAAACTATGCATATAAGTTGCTTAATATATTAAAACTTATTTTGAATAGATATCATCGATGGCTCAGAGAGCAACAAGTTCCTGTCAAATTAGTTTCAATGTATTCAACATAATTTTTCCAAGATCTTTTAAAAAATCGATCAAACCTACCTGCGTTGAAATAGAGTTTCAGAATAAAGTTTACTTCTCACGAGAAATATATCTTGGAATATTTTGAGTTAGTCACTTCTCTGATAATACTGAGAAATACAATGTTTTATCACATATCGTGATACATTTTCATTAAACACTCAAATAATTCAATCGGTCAATCAAATATAATCTTACTTTTGAATACAGATGTTGCCTTTATCATTATATTTTCTTGCTCATTGGTCAGAACGCTTGTCGGTAGTGAAGCGTTACAGCCATAAAACGATTCAAATATTGATAAGATTTGACGTGAAATTCGATATAATAGCTCATGTGATAAATAGAATCTCAAAGTGATTACCATTTCTTACAAAATGACGAATAAGATGACGTCATGATCAATTACGTCAGGAATGACTTAGCTACGTTCGTCACGAACGTTTAGTTGATGAGGGACTAAAGCCGTGTTCTCACTACAGACTTAAACGGCGTAACGCCATACTGAGGTATGGCGTTATTCCGGAGTAAGTATCTAGTGAGACACGACCTCAGTGTTGTTGTACGAATTGTACGTCTTTAGTATTTAATAAACAGGCTGTTGAATATTTTGAAAGCTAGTTCCAAAATGAAGTCTTAATAAACTCGTGTGAGAAATTTGATAGGAAATCCCCAGTATAGACACCATTATTATGATAAACTGAATGGGATTATTCCGAATCTCACCATATTTCCATTACAGTGGCGCTGCCAATGCGCCAGACTTTGAGTCGTCTGCTTATGGCACGTGCCTGTATTTTATCGAGAGCGTGATGCCGTTTCTAGAGGTGTTCTATCGGGAGTTTTATTTTCCTGATATTACCACATATCCTGACGAGATTGACGAAACGGACCATATTGCAAAAGCAGTTGTGGTGAGTGACAGCTATTCCGGATGTTGAATAGATCATGTGATGCTCCCTTACTAATGCAGATTACTGTTCCAATACCAGACCATATTTGGTCCGGTATTGATACAGTACCAGCCCAGTAAGCCGCGTCATCAGAGTAATAATAACGTTTACATGAAACGTACACTTATTAAATCTTCCAAATTACCTCTTGTCGCAGCTGTTTATAAAGAATACAGCTAAATCCATCTATTTTCCAATGGACCTTACCAGTTTATCCATCCATCATATTATGTCATATGATGTCATCCTCAACTGCGTGACACGTAGGATGGCGTCATAATCAATTACAGCATGAATGATTCGATTTAGTCCGTCTTAAACACTTAACAATCCGACACGTCATACGAATTGTATATCTATATTGTATATCTGCCATAGGTAGCAGCAACAGAACCCAGTCAAATTAGTTTCAAAATATTCAACAGCTTACCTTCATTTTTTTTCAGGAAATTGATAGTCAGGGGATCGATCGATCCCAACAAGGGCGAATCATAGGTGGAGTTTAACAAGTGATGGGCGGGGCATGGCTAAAACTGGAAAGGTCGATAAAAGTGGTTATGTAAGGAGTATTCTAGTGTGCCTAGCGCGTAGACTGACTCACTGGGGGTGACTAGTATCAAGGTTGGGACAAACATGCATGTAATAGGCGTGTTAAAGTGATGATTGATTCCATGGAGTACTTCCTGGTCTATTTGTTTGTTAGCACTTTAAACCTTGGCATTTCAGTGTCTCAGATTCAAGACAAATGTGCAGCAAATCTTCATAATATTTAACATAATGCTTTTACTCTATAAAGAATGTATCATATCTGGTCTGTAATGGGGGAAATCGTTAACCAATTATTAAAATAAAAAAAATTATTATTATTATTATTATTATTATTATTATTACTAGTTGTTCAGCGAGGTTGTAGGCCCGCTGCTGTATAAGCCGGAGCACATGAAACACATGGTTAACTGTCTGACATCCATAGTACCAGCATCCAATATGCCTAACTCTGTGAGTGAATAGTGTGCAATAATGTTCTGATGACGCGCTCATCCTATTGTCATTTTTAACTTGTGTGTCACGTTCATGTCTATGACAAGTACTTACTGCCTTGCTTCACATACCGAGTCTATAATTCACTGCCCGTACTCGATTATTGTAACCGTTAAAAAATAAAACAGTCGCCACGATATAGCGCAGTGTACGTTGGCGTTAGTACAACGTCTGCACTAATGCCCGCAGATGAAGTGGTCTAGTGACGTGTAGCGACTACTTTACCTCAGCTTGCATTCGCCGTCCCCCAAATATATGTTACAAGTTTATCATCTGGAGAGATGTACACATACTGTAAGAAAGAGAACCTTCCCATAGTCGAATTCTCAGCATCGTCCAACAAAGGTAATACATTATAGCTAAGATCACCTAACCTTCTACATAGATTGACATGCATACGCGTGAGTGCACGCACGTGTGGCTGTGAATGGATGTGTGCATCTGTGTGCGTGCATATGTATGTGTTAAAGTTATAGAATTAAAATCGATCTTTTTCTGGTTGCAGAATTTGGAATCCATCCTGGAACGATTTGCATCAGGAATTACTGTGGAAGACACATCCAGCGCCATTAGAAGGGTATGTATGATAGATAAAACTCACGTAAGCGTTTATTTAGGTTTAATTACGACTCAACGAAAGAGTTCGTGGAATAACGCAAAGCTCATCTGCTACAGACTGATTAATTCAGTGTCCTGTTAAAGATAGATTAAAAATATTCCGTTGACACTTGTATTCGGTTGAAAACACTCTTAATACGTGTTCGTATTCCACAGCAATATCGTGCAGTGGGAATAAGGCAGGCTCGAATAATTCATAATTTCAAATTTCTAACCATAGAATTCTAAAATTTGCCATATCTATTACTTTTTTACCGTCATGACCAATCATGTCTTTTCCTCCTTCACACTGTCACCATCAGCATCAATCAACGAATCGAGACACGATTTATCATCTGTCTCTCCTTCAACTAAGATTTCTGTAGAGTTTGTGAAACTTTCTACGTCCATCCGTTACCCGTCAAATTAGCTTCAATTATTTAACAGCTTTCCTATATAGTTGTCTTGAAATTTCAATGGATAAAGGGTTATGACAATCTGCTAATGCTTTGCTGATGAGGTATGCGCTAATTCATCGTTCCAGAGTATGCACCCATCATATAACGTCATAATCAACTACGTGATGTGTAGAATGACATCATAATGAATGACGTCATGAATGATGTCGATAAGTACGTCACGAACGCATATTTGAAGACGGTCTATGCGTTGTTGTACAAATTGTATGCCTTTACTATTTAATAAATATTCTGTTGATTATTTTGCAATTAATTTGACTGCGCGCTGTTGCTGCCATAGGCAGCAACAGCACCAAGTCAAATTAGTTGCAAAATACTCAACAGCTTCCCTGTATAGTTTTCAGGAAATTGATAGTTAGGGCATTCGGGGATCGATCAATCCCAACACGGCGAGGTGTGGGTGTAGCTTAGCTAGTTGTGGGCGGGGCATAACTAAAATGGAAAGTTCCATTGAGATAACAAATCTAAGTATTAAATACCTCATATCTTTAATCATGCTGGTATTCTCTATTTACACTAGGCGAAATCAGCACTCCTCCCGTCCATATGCCCTTTTCTCACGTTGTCTTCGGTGGACAAGCTAAAGCGATAAGGGAATAAAATACATCCCAGCCTAACACCGCTTGCAATGGATAGATCCATTTCTAGCTATATCCCTGCCCGTTTTTTACACAACCTTCGATTTGAAACTGTGAAACTTGAATTCCCAGAACATAAATTTCAAGGTAATTATACATGGATAAGCTGTTAAATATTTTGAAAGTAATTTGACTTGTGGCTGTTGCTTCCTATGGCAGCAACATCTCCCAGGCAAATTAGTTTCAAAATATTCAACAACATGTTTATTAAATTGTAAATTTATCGGGAAAAAATACAATTAGTTTAGTGACGGACTTTTCGATTTTCTTGATAGAGATATACGCCATTTTAATTGTAACAACAGCTATCTAGTGAGGTATTTGATTATATTGTCAGATACTAGAGTGACAGATGGGATCCCTCACTGATAAGTAAGTAGACATACATTCGAAATTCGCTGCCGGCTGTTGCCATTCTTGCATTTTCCGAATTGGTGCTGTAATTATGCTGTCGAATTCCATTTCAGCTAAGGCTCACAACAGATGTTTATGACTTATAATATTTGATGATTTAGAATAGACTATGATGTAGATAAGTAGGTCTTAAATGACATCATGACACGTATGGATAAACTGATAATTTCAAGTTCAAAATGTGACAACCCCAGTCCCCCACCCACACACACCCCCCAACCAACCGCACGACCCCCAACCACTACCACCCCACCGCGCCCCCACCCAACCACACACCCCTCCCAGGGTCGACTCTTTCAACCCTGAATACAACATATGTTTCTCTTACTTCGCCTAATTTTTTGTTATTTCAATTCATAGGAATATTGATTGTTATCCTACTGGTATGAGCATGTCTATAGGTAAATTTCTTTCGATACGAACTTTTATAGTCATTTCAACCTTTAAGATCGTTGGTTCCAGTGCTTCCTCAAAGTTATCCTACACCAGTGAGCCGATAATGGCATTATCACGTACGCCATCTGCCTTGTACAGGTTTTCACAATATTCCGTCCATATTCTGGAAACCTCCTCTGTATCAATGGTGGGTGGCATTGTAGATATGTTTACTGATACACGTGTCAGTTTCTTAAATGGAATCACTTGCATGCAATGCTTGGAGCGAATCAGTCATAGTATTTGACTATACCCCTACGATTACTAATAAAGCCTGCAATATTAACTGATGCACTACCATCAGCAACACCCGTTTGCAAGGCCTATTAAGAAAGTGTCATCGAAATTCACAGATGCATACCGAGTAGAAACCGTGCGACCAACACAATTATTTGAGGTAGCCTGTTTATTTTTATGGCGAGTAGCTTCTGAGTCTGATGTTTCGATGTTGATTGACCCTCCGTTATGTTCTGACGATTGAAGCTACATATCCACGATTGATGGTCAGCGTGCTCAGCAATTCCAATCTTTACTAGAAATAATGTGTTTTCGCATTTAAAGACTAATGCAAAATGCTGTTTCGAGAAAAAGCAGTACAAAACTAAATTTAATGATTACAGATAAGAAATTCATATGATGATAATAATATGTATGCCATAAATACGTAATCAGTATCAAACTTATGTAGAACTATCAACATTCGTAATAATTCAGTTGTAGCAGTGTTGGAAACAACATTGGTGGAATTTGTCTTATCTTAGACTGAAGCAACTTACAAACCTTTGGTTCCAAAATGCGTCCCGCTTACGATGAAGGGGCATTTGAAATTAGGGATTTGATATTCCACTGGTCCATTGGTTCATACGCCATAATAGTTAAAGGTACTATTATATTTGAATATTTTACAGTGAATGTAAGAGTTGTTCGGGGGCTGTGTATATCTCATCTTCTCTCTGTCTTGCTTAACTAGGGTAACATCGAGTATTACTCCGAGGAAATCGAATTAAATGCTAAGTTCCGAACATTCGCCCTGAGTTGCAGTCTGGTGTTTGGTGGCCATAATACAGTGTCAGCTCAACTAAAGTGCAAATCAAAAAGAGGTTTGTAAATTATTGAACTACATTGGAAAAATTAAAATAAAGTAATAATAATGATAATAATAATAATAATAATAATAATAATTTATAATTAAATATTATGAGTAGTGAAAATAGGTTTATATCGTTTAGGCAAACCCACATTATGAATAGAACTTTAGACTGAAAGCTGTTGCTGTCTATGGCACAAATAGCTTCTAGTCATATTAGTTTAACCATTTCATGGCGAAGCCGGCTAACACTGGCCCCTGCATTGGTCTTGAGGTATGGCCATTTGTAGGCCAAATATGTTTTTGAAGTCTACTTAAAATACCGTGTATCTTTACAAAACTCTTCCAGAATACACAATTCTCGGTGGTGACGAAGAGCTTCCACTTGGAGAAGAGTTTCAGAGTCACGTGAGATGCTTCACTCAGGCTCAGGAGAAGAAGGCTGCGAAAAGGTTCGAAATAGCGGCGAAACTTATTGAACAATTGTGGTAAGTAAGCGTCTTTTCATCAGTGTGTAAATATGTTTTTCGATCAATTATAATAACACCGTTGTTCTGTTATAAATACTATTGGTTGGAAATGTGTTTTTTTTTTATCAATTCTTAATATGAACACACGCGTAATATTCAACGAATGATTTTCATTGGTTAGATAACGTGTAATAATCCCACGTGCCACGTGGCACCGCAAATATGTCCTACAGTCGATGAATAAGAAAATATAAAGACGACGGGATACGTTACGGTTTTAATTTTCTAATCTAATTTACTACGTATTTGTGAAATAAGTTTGTAAATTCGCACGAGACGCGGAAATTTTAAAACTGATTAAAAGCAATTTCAAGTCTCAAATAGCAATGTTTTATTTGGCACTATTTTTGTGGCGCATGAATCAGTACTTTTAGCAAGTGATGCGTTACAGCGACGAAAACTAGCAGATCAAAATGTTGTGTCAAACGGGTTTCAGGGATCGATTTTTTGGAAAATTTGTCAAGATATCAGTTTGTTGGATAAATACAATACAAACTCGGTCCGATTTCATATCACTATTATCAACCTCGTCCAAAATTATCACATTGCACTCGTGTAATGTGATGATTTTCGACTCGGTTGATAATAATGATATGAAATGGGACCTTGTTTCGGATCATCTATATGACAATGACAAAGACAATCGCCTACTCAGTGGGTGGGTGGGGGTGTAGATTTATTGCATGTGTATCCTGTACACTCATAAGAGTTGTGCCTTGAAGTACGATTCATATCCGGCTATAACTGCCATGATAGAGAGATAACATCTGGCGATCTAGAATATGACGTCATGAACAAATACGTCACGTGTCAGCTGACTTCGCAATCAAAATTCCATAGCTCTGTCACGAAAATAGAAAGGTACATTACTAAGGTGAGCAACTTGTATGGCTTTGATCAATTTGAAATTTAATAAGCATTATGTTCAATAATCTGAAAGATATTTGATTGGTGGCTACGCCATGATAAGCAGCAACAGCGCCCAATCCAATTCGTTATACAATTTTTAACAGCATACCTGTATCGTTAACTCAAAATATAGATTCTGGGACGTTAGGTTCGATTCCAGCACGCGTAAACGTGGGTGCGTCATAGCTCGAAATGAATCCCTCCGTTATAAGCAAACGTGTGTATGCCGGACGTTAATAGATGATTCCAGTTTTACTTATGCCACATCCATCTCTAGCTAAGCTCCACCCACGCTTTGTCCGTGTTGTGATCGATCGATCCATGCACTCCATGAATCTCAATTTACAGAAAACTTTACAGGTAAGATGTTGAATATTTTGAAACTAAGTTGACTGGGCAATGTTGTTTCCCAAAATAATGTTCATTAAATAGTAAAGACATACAATCTGTACACCCTGACATACTATTAAGCGTTTAAGACGGACTAAATCGCATCATTCATGACGTAATTGATTACGACGTCAGCCTGCTCCTGACGGAGTAGATTATGATGTCATATGATTGACTGAGAAACTGGATTCCTCTATTTGTTTCTGGGGTCAGTCGGTAGCGGTTCATTAAGATGGGCGGTCAGACCACTAGTCTTAAGCAACCAGCATTGTTTGGCCAAAAGTCTATGTGTCAAAGCAAAATAAGCGATTACCTGTCTTTTAAGACCACCTTTGATGGTCCATTAGGTGTCCGTTATAGATAGGGTTTACTGTGCATGTTCCTTGTGTGTAGGATGTTGCACTGTTACGACTATCTTCGTTAGCGGGAGTGGCATGTACATGGTTACAAAAAGTTAGATATTCGTGCTTATGATAGCGTCGTTGATGTAACCTTTGATGACACCATCATCGTTCAGATGCGTTACATTTCTCAGAAATAAAAAGCTCCATTTCTTCTACCACCATGTCTAATACATTGTATTGTAGGATTGCTACAAAACCGCCGCGTCTCTCGGAAGCTAAGAGACAGGAATTGGACGACCTGAACGTGAAGTGTCTGCAGCTTTTGCGCGCCATTATTCATAACGAAGAACGACGACTGCCCGTAGATTGGGAGCTAAGGACACATGAGATTAAAATTACAAAGTAAGGGTACATATATTTGACTGTCTCACTGCTGCAAACCACCTGACAATAATTCCAATGAGCAAAAACTTTGGACTCGCTAAATATCTTGAAAACAATTTGACTGAAAGTTGCTGATGGCTTAGCCACCAACAACTTTCAGTCAAACTGTTTTCAAAATATTTAGCAAGTCCAGAGATATCACCCCTGGAATATGTCGTCTGGAAAAACTGAGCGGGCAGACGGTTACGGGACTTGATGTTTGTTGTAGCTGTTGCTTAATGCTCAATACTATACGCGACTAACATCTCAAAGATATCAATAAATCGTATCATCACTATGGGCCTAACGTCCTAGCTGGTGGGAAGAATGTTCTTGGTACAAGTTTGTACTGCTGTGAACTGATATTGACATCCTCTATCCTAAATATGGGCAGTCCTCTTTCAGTTCCATAACCGCAGTTGTGAACGTGTATTATACCCTTTTGAGTATTTGATCAACTTCCCAATTGTCCAACGTATCAAACTTCACGTTCATTGGTTGCTAGTCGTGTAGGTGGATAATTTTCTACAGCGATTGACCAATAGCTGCGAGGCTTTTATATACATTAAGCTATGTCTATGCGTTGGTGTATAGCGTTAAAGATTGATCAGCTACATTAAATTCTAGATATTTAGCAATTTCAATTAACGTCAGCTTGTGTAATAATTTTACTTTTTCTTTCTTGGTTTGTGAAGTCTAATGGAAGAAGATACATCAACATGTGTCCAGATTGTCGTATTTAGAATCTTGGCCAATGGAGGATTTCAGTGTATCCATAAATCATATGACGTCATAATCAACTATGTGACGTGTAGGATGACGTCATAATCAATTACACCATGGACGACATGGCTAAGTTCGCCATGAACGCGTACTTGGTGACGGACTAAGCGTTGTTGTACGAATTGTATGTCTTTTATACTATTTAATAAACAATAAATAGAGACAGCAACATCACCCGGTCAAATTAATTTCAAAATATTCAACAGCTTACATGCATAGTTTCTGGAAATTGAAATTCAGTGTAGGGATCCCAGCATGGGCAATGCGTGTGTGAAGCTTAGTTAAAGACGGACGGGACATGGCTAACACTTGATTCCTCAATTGGAGTCCCAGTTTTCGTGACCTGTCACGTTATTCCCGGTTCTTTTTGGGAGGTTGAACTCACGATTTAATCAGATTCTTTTTTACAAAATCAATCGCGAGGTTTCGCAACAAGATTGATCAAGCCTATGTTCCTAGTCTTGTATAAGTCCTTGTCAATTACTGTGCGGTTGAAAGGAAATGTCCACGTCACTGAATCTTCGTGGAAAGACTAATATGGGCTATGGTGCATAATCTTTGTGAATTGCGCTATGAGGAAGATGCATTTTGTTGACAACAAGATTTCCATTGAGAGATGCTTCCCATATTTCTCTATAGATGCGCCACTCTGAACGGAATAAAAAAGCATTTAAATCCAGGTTCTATTATATGTTCGGAAGTTCAAGGAAATTAGAATAATACAAGTTGTAAATATGTTAAGATAATATACGTGGATATAGTCTCTAAGACTCTATCTGCGGCAAACAAATTGGAGCAAAACATACCTAACACGTTCCAGTTTATCGGAAAATTCAGCCGAAGATTTAGTTTTCTCTACATACCATTAAATCATTCAAAGTCGAAGTGGGTGAGCTCAGGGGCAATGAGCAGAATTGCTCTTTTATTATCCCAACTTCCAGCATGCAGGCCTACACACTAAATTTACCATCCACGTTGTTCACCTGGAAACCTTCAAAGTAACGTTGCTGTACCTGTCAATCCGGTATTTGTAAAACGAGATTGAACATACTTTATGCTTGTGATACTTCATATTTTCTGTCCTTACACGCAATTTGCACTCATAGCCAGATTAAGGCAAGGTTTAGAAGGAACTACAGGGACCACGAAAATAACGCCCCAAATCGGGTTTTCAGTTTTCCTTATGCTCCCAGGCCTGATTTCTTTGGCAATGAAATTACTATATTTGAGGCGGTAGAAATTTACACGCTATACAATTATTACTCATTTTTATCAGCTTTATCATACTTCATGATTAATGTGTGATCCACTGTAAGTAACATCAATAGCGGTATTTGTTATAGTAGTAGTAGTAGTAGTAGTAGTAGTAGTAGTAGTAGTAGTAGTAGTAGTAGTAGTAGTAGTAGTAGTAATAGTAGTAGTAGTAGTAGTAGTAGTAGTAGTAGTAGTAGCCATTCCTGCCTGGACCCACCCAGTAAGGGGGTCCCCAAAACTAATTAACCTCGGCCATCAAATAGGCTTCATCCGGCTCTAAGTACACATTCCAGATTCGTATGTTGTTTCTTTCAGACAAATGAAGTTTTTAACAGACATTCAGAACTACTTCAACTCAAAGCGTTCGCTGAACAACTCGCTGCCTCACTTGGCCTCGCGGTCAGATGACATGGTTCGTGAGGTCCTGGCATTCATATCAATCATGCTCTTTAATGCCAATCACACTGTCCAGGTATGTGAAACTAGGAACGTACTTTGAGCTAAACTCTTTGGGGGGGGGGGGGGAGCTAGAACCTAGGTGGCGCTATGGGGATAAACTATGGGAAAGTCAAATTAGTTAATAGTGTCTGTATTTGCGTTTGTAGAGTTCCATGCTGGATTACTTCCTGTCAACCCGTGAGGAGGTGTTCTTCATGGCGGTTAGAGATCGTATGCAGATGTCAACTAATTCAATCAAAGAAAGGTATATTTATTCATTGATATTAAACATTCCTGGCACTCATAAGCTTCTCTGTGTCATATATACAATTCTCCCTTAAAATAGTCTATCAGTATCTTTCCGTTTTCCTTTGTGAAATTGTATAACGGTATAATACTAAATCCAATAAATCGTTATATAGTAACATTTTTCATACATATTTACTAGCGATATGGCGATAGTGGAAATGGTTTTCTGCAGCAGATACACATATAATACGTTTTAATTGTAGGTCGAGTCTTTAAAACATTATGGTGCTAAGTTTAGAATCTGATGCACACCATGTCATATTGTCTCTTAACTGTCTCACTGCTGTAAGCCACCAGACAATAATTTAAATGAGCAAAAACTATTGATTTGATGAGTATTTTGAAGGCAATTTGGCTGAAAGCTGTTGGTAAGAAGCTGTTGCTGGCTTAGTCACCAACAACTTTCAATCAAATTGTTTTCAAAATATTTAGTACGGCTAGAGATATAACCCCTGAAATATGTTATCTGTAAAAACAAAGTAGCCAGATGGTTAAAATGGATATAGTTATGGCCATGATGTCAACAAAACTCAGTGCCGTCTGCATTCTTCTTTGTTATGTGCATCTCAGGTATAGCATTACTTTGAACTACTCTGTTTAACAGGCTCACGGTACCCTCATGGTCGAGTCTGGAAACGTTTGCTGCCTCAATAGCGCTGAGTGGTTGATGGTTTAAAACACATTATCCAATCTCATACATCGTCGCAGTATACAATGGATTTATTTCCTATGGCAATATGATATGGCATGTTAATTGATCAATCTGATCTGTCACTCAAGTATATGATGTCACAATAAATTACGTCACATGTAGGCTGACATCACAATCAAACTGCGTAATGAATCACGTATCAGGTCCGCATTCTGGGAATTCAGTATTCAAAGTATATAAATCGATCCCAACACGCGCATATGCGGAGCTTTTCTGGAAATAGGATGGGCATAGCTAGAAATGGGTACACATATTACACTATGTGATGTCATAGTACTGTTATGAGGTCATATGTAATTCTTTTGCAAAATGTGTCACTTTTGCACACAAAAAATGGTGTGCATTTACAATACTACGGAGGAGACATACTGAGCGACTGGGTTCCCAATTGGAGTCTGTGTAACAGCATTTTAAACATGGCAATGTCATATTTGTGCATATGCGTATGAACATTGGTGGGGGCAATCGGTCGCAGGTTTCTCTCCTCCCATAGTGTATCCCCATAACATGCCCTGGCTGTCCCCTCCAATAGATTAGTCCCCATGTCGAAATACGTTCATACACCACTGTTGTGTGATGGACGTTGATCTACAGGTGAGATCGATCATGTCTGGAGCCATCTGATCTGCCTTGAAATTTTTAGGCATCATATTCACATTATATAGCAGGAATGATTTTCATATATACATTTTATTTACACATTGAACTAGCTTGCGAGCATACATTGCAGACCGTTCTAAGGCGTTATAAAACATAAATACGAAAATAGTGTGGCACAGTTTAAATTTGTGTAATATAAATGGTGTAGCACAGATCACCGTCGGGTGCATATTTGGCCCCGGGCAGTCCCTGCTCACCACCCACCCACACCCACCACCCGCCACTGGCCATATATCGGCCAGCGCATGAACAGCCATTCCAGCAGGAGAACAAAAATAGAGACACTGAGATCGCCCTACGCGCATGCGCGGCCATGAGAGGTAAACAAACACTGACGCGTTAGCTGTTGGAGACTGGCAACTTATGCATATACTTGCTCATATTATGGCAATTCCGTAATATGGAACCGTCCTCTAAGATTTTGAATCAGAATTGAATGAGAAATTAAAAACAGACTCTTTTGGAGCGCCAACTCAGCGTAGCCATCGCTCGAGCGCGTGCCTGAACGAGGGAGAGAAAGCAATTGTCTCTCACACAACACGCGCACTGAATGGCTGAGCTGGCTGGCTCAGCCTCTCACCAAGTATAAAAGACGGTCTCAAAGCCAAACTCGGATAGAAGAGAGGTGGACTCGGTCCGAGAGGGGAACTTTCTCACGTTCTTCAATCTACACCAACGCAGCTTATTACAGTCAGGATCCTTTCAGGACGGACGCGCTCTGCACCGCACCCAGTTTTTGTACACTCCTGGTAGATCAACAGGAGTAACAATCTAAATTAAAAGAAGGCTCTTTAATTCAACCACCGACACCAGTGGTGCCTTCATAAGCGGTGTAAGACATTTGGCCGTTACCATCTAAATTAGTATGTAAGAACGGTGGTGTTTATCATATCTCGCCAGACTTGCTGTGCCACTACAGAAACGGTGGTAGAAAACAATTGCCATTATCCAGCGTCATTGAATTTATGTTTTGACAGTAGTCTAGACAAGGACATTGCTTTACACACCGTAAGAGCTAAACGGTGTGGATCGTCTTGTGCTGAGAAAATAATTCAAAATAATATGTACTCTCTACACAATGGAGACATCCGTCACTCTTAAAGCACAAACAGTATAACGGTATCACGGTGAACTATTCAGTATGTGCTATGCATTGGGGCCTGTTAGCCACCGACAATTATTTTGTTCTTCACTGTTTTCGAGTATGAAACATTATGGCCAGCATCCTGCAGTAATTCTCCATTCGGCGGCTACGTGCATCAACTCACACCGTAAGAAGACGGCGTAAAGACTACATGTGACGTTTAAATTGCACTGATGGCTAATAGGTGCACCACATAGTGACATATTTTAGCTATGTGTACCATTATTAATAATAATGAATAAAGTACCGCCCTAAGTGGTACCGTAAGTTCGGATGCGACCTTCGCTTTAAGGCAATAATGTACATAATATTATGCATTGTGAATGGTGCCAGCAATTAAACGGCACCGTAGGCCAAGTTAGCCTTATACTTTAATGAATGTATAAATTGTAATTAGGCATTCTGCATATTATTAGTTTAGCCATAAAAACTAGAAAAATATTTGGACTACAGTACACCTAGGTTACACTATACATCAACAACAAATGCATCACCATGTTTTCTCCCAACGGCACCAATTGTACAGTAAGGCGCTGCTCATGCTCCCGTCAGGGAACATGACATGCTACCATTACACCTGGAACTATGATAGCTCAATAAGACAGGTTTTTAAGCTACCCAAGAGCGGTTACTCTTTAAACGGAGAATTGATATTAAAAAGTCCTCTTCACGGCCAATAAGACCATTTTATAAACGGTACTACTGATTTTCAGAGTTGGCCGTCCATATTAAGGCCTCCTAAATTAAACCAGCGAGTAACTGCATTTGACTATATTTCTCTGTCCGTCTGGCCGAAATAATTGTTAGAATTTCCACCGGCAGAATGGTTAGGACGGTCTCAAGAAACTACAGTAGGTTTCTGGCCGGCCAGAATCAATCTACCATTCACATACATACCCCGTGTATCTTCTGATCCCTATTAAGCAGGACCTTTTATGCCAAAGTACGAAAATATAAATACGGCAACACCGTTTGCCATCACAGCAGTGTTCTTAGGGCAACTTTCTCCAAGCCTAAAGCAGCTAAATGGTAAGTCCATGGTACATATCTCTTAAGGTCCATACTCGAAACTTTAAGTGACGGATAGAAACACGGATCACCATTTAACTCATCACGGTGACTGGGTGAAGCCTTAGAGCTCACCACGCCTACGGGATAGCCACCATAGATGGAAATACGTTTCTTTCTCCCACCGTAGTAAGCTAAAACTGCGTTCTAAACACGCGTCTGTCAATGTGATTTGTCCATGTGTTGTTATTTGTGGTTGTGATGCGGTATGTAAAGGGATTGCTTTGCTATTCTGAAACTACCACCAGACAACATGTTGCACGCTGTCGGTCTGAGGAGAGATGCTCTGTGGGGATATCCGCAATGGTACAGGGCATCCTCACCAGGGAGACCTATTTGTTAAAGTCAGTTGGTGCTACGTCACTTGTGGCTTAAAAATATGTGTTTTTGAATGTATAACTAAAAGTTAGTCTAGGACATTTTTTAGGTACACAAAAATGAACGGTACCAACTACAATAGAATCTTTAACTTAAGACAACAGTGCTGAACTGAATCAGCCACCGTATTTTCACATACACACTGTAGGCACGCAGCAGTAAAATAACTATATTAGGATAAACACACATGATAACTTTTTTCTCTCTTGGTAGGACAGGAGCGCGGCCCTTTTTACCGCTCTCCTCCTCCGCTCCTTTTTGACGAATGGCCGCACGAGGCACTTTCATTCCGCAAAATTTTATTTTCCCTGCTTTGTGCAGGGAAGACCAACATAATTCTCATTTTTCCTTACTGCGGGATGTTTCTCTGACGTTTGCACACAAACGCTGAGATTACATCCACCCTCTTTTTCAAATTTTTATAGTCAGCTTCGCACCGGTTGCCTTCTCACAAAGTGCCACTGTGTGATACTGTCATATATTTCCTCTCAACCAAATGGTAAAAATATAGTTATCCTGGACAATAAAGTCGTATGGGTTCCTCATTTCCCCCCTCATTGTGACAGTAGGACACTCTCATTTTTCGACCGCCCCCCCCCCCATACATATCACGGTACCTGAGAGGGATGGGCTCGTCAAGGGTTGCCGTCAACAGGCGGCAGTGGGCCCGTAAGGTTCATGGGACACGTTAAGATTTGGGTATAGTGCAGAGGAGAAACTGAAGGCATCCGTGTCTAATGAAGGATGAATTAACATCCTACTGTGGTACCGTCTAGTCGGCACATTGTTCGGGCTGCTGTGATCGGTGCATCCCTAGAGATTTCGAGTCACCATCCTGATCCAGTAAGTGGACATGCGTCGTACATGGATAACAGTCCACACCCAGGACCTCTCTGATAGACTACCCCCTTTTCTGTTTGTCAGAGATGGCTTGCAGGCGAGGCCGGGGAAAACGGTCAAAGGACGCATTCTGTTGGCAAATAGGTGTGGATCAGACCGTCTGTTACCCCTGGACGTGAGCTCAGATGGTGATCGTTATCAGCCCGTTTCTGGTTATGGGTGATCAAGATGGCTCAATGTACAGTCAGGCCATGGCAAACGTTTGTATTGGGAGTCATGCCTCCTGTGATCAAAGTTCATGAAAAGTGTATCTTTGGGAAGCAGGAGGGTATGTGCGTGAGACGGTGTAACTTGTCACTTGCGGGATGGGTGGAGCTGTCTGAGATCCCAAGTACGCAGCGGATGAATGATCTGGCTAGTACGGTCTATGCGGGGCTACAGGCTCTTGCTAAAATGATGTCTAGCAGGCATGACCTCCGTGGTACAGTCTATGCGGGGCTGCGGCCCCTTCCCAAAATGACCATTTAATTGGCACCCAGTACTGTGTCCACTCGGGTTGGAAGTTGGCAGGGTGTGCCTTGACTCTGCCCCGGATTATGTTCCCCTTACTTGGACAGGTCTTTATCTCACGCATATACGGAAAGGCAACTAACTTAGGCTTCATCCTGTGTGAAGTACTGGATGGTCGTCTGGCAGTGACTGCACTGTCGTAAATCTCTTCCCAAGCAAACGGTAAAGATTTAATCATTATTGATACAATTTGATATTGATTTTCCATTACTGCCCTGCAGGCTTTTTTTCTGGCGTCTCTCTCTCTCTCTCTCTCTCTCTCTCTCTCTCTCTCTCTCTCTCTCTCTCTCTCTCTCTCTCTCTCTATCTCTCTCTCTCTCTCGCTCTCTCTCTCTCTCTCTCTTTCTCTCACTCTTTCCTGTTGAGAGCACCATTACTTTTTGCCCTGCATATCCATGGTGGACTCTTTCTCTCTCTTCTATCATCTCTCTTCCTCAGCCATGGTGTGGTGGGCATTTCCTGTCACGGAGGCCCTCATGAGACACCGTCCTCTCGCAGACCAATAGTTTTTGTAGTTTTATAGTTTATATTAAACCAACTGACGGTGCCCTGCTCGGACCGTCACCCCATGGGGACTAGATCGGTTAGGTACCGCTGGCGAGACACAAAATTAACACACCACTTTTTCTGTTTTTACATACACCGTTCATAAGTAACAGGCATACAAACAAAAATTGTTTGTCGCCGTAACTAAGTACATAAATCGTGCTAGCACCGTTCTTTCCACCTTGGAAATGTCGGCTAGTTACACCGTGGACACGAACAGCCAGGACGAGACGGTAGTGTTCAATTTTTGCAGCAGATGCTGCACGAGCCCACTGAAACGTGATCGTTCCACCAACCCTGGATGTCTTTTTTTGTGGACACCAGATATGCGTAGCAACTGCTTGCCCCCCATCCCCGAGGCTGGCTGACCAGCAGCGGCAACAGCAGCAGGCGGCGGAGCAGCCACACGTGCCCCTGGCGGCTACAAGTGGTGCCCGATGTGGTGCCCAAGTGGAAATTGAACCTACACTTGATTTCAATCACTGTATGTTTCAGTCTCCATTTTATTTCAATATGTACACTACAGATGAAGAAATAGAGTGTATAAACCATAGGGCGGTGGGTACGCTCACCAACCCCTAGATTTCGCTCCCCGGTGCGGGATCATTAGCACCCATAAGACCAGAATACTCACCTGTAAGTGAAGTACCGTTCATCGATGCTTCACAGGCGGGTAACAACTATATAACCTTGTCAGACATCTGCAATGCGATACATTCACCATTGCTGGATGACGAACTACACAATAACCATCCCCTAAGGGGACCAATAACTACCTCGCACCCGGTACACCCACACTTGGCAACAGCAAGTGAACAATGGCGAGACGCACAGGCCAACCATCCCGTGTTCCATGAGCAAATAAATACACCATAGCATCATATAATAACTTACCATTACTGTGCCAACATTGGAAGATGGAGCCTGAATTACCACTAACTAATCCACAACCAGCTTACACTTTTTTTACCAATTATCCACGTCCCTCTCAAAGTATCCCACAATATCTGGAATGGCTAATAACACATCCCACCAATCCTAGTAGACCGGTAAATCAGGTACTGTTACGAAATATGGTACCACCTAGGTATGATTAATGGTACCGTCTGCAGAGGAATTCCTCGCCCATATGGTACCACTCAGAATTACCACACAGGAAATATCCATACCGGCGTAATGACTATAATTCCCGTCCCTCTTCAGCTTTTACTCCCATTATGCCTGCACCACTACCGGGATTTGCACCGAGCACTCCCTATCATGGCACCGGCCGAGTCATACCTCCACCTTAATTCAGTTGGGACGGAGACAGGGCCAACTATAAGTGCCGATTTGAAATCATCAGCAGAATGAACCGTTGGTCAGCCCACCAAATGGGAGAATATCTGGCAGCAAAATTATCGGGAAAAGCATTACCTGTGCTAGCAGACATGGGGTCTGAAGTAACGCCGACCTCTGGTAAACTAGAAAATGCATTGTCCGAAAGGTTTGGTGATACAGAGAAAATAGCCATTTACAATTAAAGAACTTGTGGCGACGTGTCAATGAAACTCTCCCTGAGCATCAAACCATATTAGGAAATTAGTTGCACGAGCTTGTCCCAGTACCAACCCAAAGGGAGTCACTCACTTATAATTGGATACTTTTATCGACGCCCTGAGTGGCGAACCATCTCTAAAAGAGAAACTTTTTCTGTTAGAACATGTAAGTCTACAAACGTTAACGGCTACAGCCGTGCACATAGAACACTTCCTGGAACGGAAAAAGAATGTAAAACGTTAATTGTGCCGTGTTAATGAGTTAGCAGAACACAGTACTAAATGTACTGCGGACATCGTACCTGCTTCATGCACGGTAACTGAAGCAGACACCATACAAATCACACAGCCTCAGCAGATTAATGCACCAAGAGGCAGAGGCCGTGGCCAGTCCCACCGTGGAGGCCACAATAATTCCCACGTTAGGGGCAACCAACAGAATAATTCAAATAGGTCTAACACGGATGAACGGTTAGAGGAGATTACAAAACAAATTGCTTCTCTGACCAATCCTTTAACTACTTTATCAACAACGGTAGCACAGAGCACAAATAGGTCTACCATAAACCGCCCTTCACTGACAGCCATGCACCCAAACACATGTTTTGGATGCGGTGAAGCAGGGCACTGGAGGGAATGGTGCCCCAATATTCCCGTGGCCGGTATTGTAAATATTGTAATTCAAATAGAAGAATTAAAATACATCCAACAGGTAATAGTTGCATCCATACAAAACGATGCATTACTGGGCTCTGATTTTCTCAGCACCAGTGAAGCAGTACTTCACTGCAAACAACAAGAGCTAGAAATACACGGCCGCCGTATTCCACTAGGGCCGGAATCAACATTATATCATACTTGTGCTTTAATATTGGCCTCCTCAGCCACCATTAAGCCAGGCCATGAAGAGATTGTATGGGCCGCTGCACCACAATTAAAAAAAGATATTCATTACGCTTTGATAGAACCTCACTAAGAATATATGTTGGCCTCCAAATGTGTTAGTCTAAGAATGTTAGTTACCACCACCAGTAGGGACCATATACCTTACCATGTGTTTAAAGGTACAGCTAACACCATTATCTTAGCTCCTGGTGTTTGCTGTGGTCGTTTGGTGGACATGGATTCGGTGGAAATACTTCCCACCATTCCTACAAATACCACATAACCGACACGGATATACTAGAACACCTACATGACCTGTATTTGCGTGCCACAGTTGGATTAACACGCGCACAGAAAGTGGTGTACAGCACCTATTGTATAAGTGCAAAGATAGTTTTTCGGCAAGTGATATGGACTTAGGTGAAACTTACCTAGTCCGTCACTCCATTGACACAGGTAATAATGGACCAGTGAGGCAGCTGGTGTACTGTCTTCCTGTTCATAAGGAAGCAGAAGCACACCGACAAGTCAATGACATGTTGAGGACAGGCATTATAGAGCCTTCTGCATCTCCGTGGGCCAGTCCCATAGTCCTAGCAGGCATGAAAAATAGGTCACTACAGTTTTGTATTGACTACCGCCGCTTAAATGATTTAAGCATTAAGGATGTCTATCCTCTTCCAAGAATTGATCAGGCATTGTACTCTTTATATTGCAAGCAGCTATTGACAGGTAGCCATGGACGAATGGGACCATGAAAAGAGTGCATTTGTTTGCAGGGATGGTCTGTTTCAGTTCTGTAAGATGCCCTATGGCCTATGCAATGCACCGGGAACCTTTGAATGGCTAATTGAACAAGTACTTACCACATTACAGTGGGAAGTCTGTTTATGTTACATAGACGACGTTATCGTCTTTTGGCCCCTCTTTTGAGCAGACCTTGGCCAACATGGCCAAGGTGCTGGTACAGTTTCAAAATGCATATTTGAAACTCAAACCAAAGAAATGCCACCTCTTTAGAAAGAGTGTTGAATTT
Source organism: Chaetoderma sp. LZ-2023a (assembly GCA_034401795.1). Classification (NCBI taxonomy): domain Eukaryota; kingdom Metazoa; phylum Mollusca; class Caudofoveata; order Chaetodermatida; family Chaetodermatidae; genus Chaetoderma; species Chaetoderma sp. LZ-2023a. The sequence goes on from CM067367.1 coordinate 75,775,443, forward strand.
CTGGGCCATGTAATATCCGCTGATGGAGTGGCCACTCAGCCCACTAAAACTCAAGCAGTAGCCAAATGGAAGACTACAACATCTGTGACTAACACACAAACATTCCTCGGGCTCTGACAGCACAATAGATGGTACATATGCCATTTCAGTGAAATTGTGGCACCGTTATTCCAGATCACTGAGAAAAATAGACCATTTGAATGGACAATGGGGTGTGAGGTTTCCTTTAAGGCGTTAAAGGAACATTTGACATCCGCACCCATATTAGCTCATCCAAACCCTACCCTTGATTTCATCTTGGATACTGATGCATCTGCTTATGCTATAGGCGCCATTCTATCTCAGATCACTGAAGAAGGAACAGAACAAGTACTAGTGTATGGTTCCCGTATGCTTCATAACACTGAAAAGCGGTGTGCAACCACTAAAAGAGAGCTTTTGGCAGTGGTATACGTTGGCAAATATTATAAACATTTTCTGTATGGACGCCCTTTTAAATCCTAGTCTCACTGCTTTGCAGTACTGCTGCCATTGCTGCATGCTGCATCATGGGGAACATAGCTTTCCAGTCCTTCTGGAAGCTATGGATTCCTAGATCAAAGATGCCCTTTGTAAAAAGACTACGTTTATACAATGCAACCTGCGTATCCTTGATGATGTATAACTGTAACAGCTGGGCAGCTCCAAAGGCAGCTCTAGAAAAACTTGACGCCTGCCACCGCAAACATCTATGCACCATCCATAATTTCCAACGATGCACTATACAAGCTGTGTAATACGCTACTTCTGTCAGTAAAAGTCGCCGGCAAAGATGGCCCATGTTTGGCCATGTGCTAAGGATGCCAGAAGACACACCAGCACAGAAAGCCTTGGAATTCACCCTACTCGGAGCCAGCAAATACAGAGCCAGGAGAGGACGTCATTGCATAAATCTGCTAAGCGTGCTACAAGGTGACCTCAAGAAAGCAAGATTATGTACACTCAAGTAAAGAATGGACTTGAGGAAGCTAAGGATTTTGGCTGAGGACAAGACGCAGTGGGCAAAAGCGAAGAAGGACTGATTGCAGCTGTAGGATGATTCTACTACTACAGCCACAGAATACAGTAATCATATATACATACGCCCTTTTACGTTATGTACTGATCAATCCTCACTACGGTGGCTCAGGAATCTGAAGAATCATGTGGGTCAGGTGGCGAGATGGGAGGAATGCCTGCAGGCCTACAATTTCACTGTCGTTTATAGGCCCGCCAAATTGCATGGACATGCTGATGCCTTGATTAGAATAGGACTCGAGGATGAACCAGAAATGGCCAATATAATACAACAGCAAGACACATCACCGTTCCCTGCATTCCCTGAGCTCCGATGTGTAGACTGGGATGCGGTGAAACCAGTCCAATAACCCACACCGATTCCCTATTCCACTTCCCAAATCCCCGTGATTAGATCAGAACAGGCACCAAACACAGAACGCCAAATTCACCAACACCACGTACCACCAGGCCAGGAAACTAAAAATCCGTACCGCGCTAGAACCTTCACACACCTACCGTATTTGCCATATACGGTGAGGATAGGCAACAGGCATACCACATATAATGTGGTATACGCCAGCATCCATCCAACAATCATACACCTATCCATTTCAAACAGAAACGCATAGCATACAGAACCCGCCTCATCCTATGCTACAATAATACTGTGCGCCTATGTAAAAATATCCCTGCTCCAGATTGACATGATCAGCGTGGAAAGCTGCTCATAGCCCAAAACACTAACGCAACCACCAAACCACTCCATACAGATTTCCCCGCACTAAACACCGTACTTCACCAAAACCATACCAACAGATACCGCCCTACACACCTTTTCACCAAAAGCATGCGGTAGCCTTCACAACGGTGACAGATAGCTACATATAAAAGCATCATTAGACGCCACTTGGTACATCACAAGGGAACGACAGAAAAATCAAATAACGGTACACAGCATCATATACGTAATATCAGACCGCTTTAATAAGAGACCAGGATATACGGCAGTCTGCCATCGGTAACGAGTAGGATTTTGCTACCGAATGTGAAATTCGACAATGGTTTGATTCAAGAATGGCAGCAATCTAAATGAGTATCCCCGCTCTAAGTAACTCCGTCGCGCCTATTAAAAGGCTCAGCCATTACGGAGCGAAAACTATTTAAAGTCCGTTAAAGTTGTCACCGCTAACACCGTGATAATGCATCCCTATCACAATAAAATTAACATCCCACCACCGCGCTGGACTAATAGGAAATTACGAGCCAGGTATACCAAAAACATTCATCAACACGTCAAAAGATACGGACACACAGGATGATTAAAATCACATAATCTCCAAACAACGATAAACATGACTGTGATATTTATTGTAACTGTGACACGTTTAATATACGCTGGATTGTATCGCTTGCATTCATGCACGGTGGGACAGGACACATCCATCCTAAGGAGAGGGATGCTTGGCCGTCCTCACACCGTTTAACAAAACAACCATGCTTAACACGGTGGTCAGTAACTTGACGCTTATAAGACATAGGTTTGTAAAAAGACAAGAAAATAAGACAAGACGGTACATTCAGCAATACTTTTGATTAAGAACTGAATAAGTTCTACCGCAATTATTATGCATAAAATAGCGGGCTGAATAAAAGGCGGCATCAAAACTTAAACAGTCAAAATTAACGAGAAAAATACAAATATTCTCATACATACAGATCCTGCATAACTATATGTATATAGCTCTGCAACAGATATTTCTTCTTACGGTGTATATCCCACCAAAAACATACTGATATGACCCAACGTAAAATGGAAGTAACTTGGTCATACCGCCCCAGCAGAAATCTGGGGCTGCCTGACAGTATTTCCACGTATTAATATCATACTATCACTTTTCTTCCTGCATAGCAGGATGGATTGAAAGAGTGGCAAGAACCGCTCGTACGGACTCTTACTAAAGATACGCACTCAAATTGTGTACATACAAAGATATACCATTTGTGCATGTATTATTTTTAATATATTTTTCATATACTATATAACAAAAATCAGAAAAATGACCTGGACAAATAAAAACCAGGCCAAAAATCAAAATAAAATGTTAAACCCTAAACTCTTTCACACGTCTATGTGCCTGCCTCACATGAATACGCACGTCATGGGCAACTCTCTTCTCTTGGCTATGCGCCTACCCGAGAAGTCTATAATTCTCGCCCGCAGTGCCCTGTGGACGGCGATCCGTGATGCAGTATCGTTCAACTCAGGTTCCAAACTAGGAAGGGGTGGTGTCGCACGGATCACCGTCGGGTTCATATTTGGCCCGGGGCAGTCCCTGCTCACCCCTCCACTGGCCATATATCGGCTCGCGCATAAAGAGCCATTCCAGCAGGAGAACAGAAATAGAGACCATGATAATGCAATACATGCATGAGAGGCCATGAGAGGTAACCAAACATTGACGCGTTGGCCGTTGGAGACTGGCAACTTATGTATATACTTGCTGATATTATGGCAATTCCGTAATATGGGACCGTCCTCAAAGATTTTAGTATGTAATAATATCAGAATTGAATGAGGAATTTAACACGCTGAACATAAATTAAATTGGTTCAGATCTGGCGAAGATATGGCATAAATAAAACGGACACTTTTGGATCTCCAACTCTGCATAGACATCGCCCGAGCATGTGCCTGAACGAGAGAGAGTTAGGCACGACTACTCTAGCTACCTCGTCTCCCGCACAACGCACGCTCTGATTGGCTGAGCTGGCTGGCGCAGCGTCTCACTGAGTATAAAAGGCTGTCTCAAAACTCTGATAGAATGGAGGCGGACTCGGTCCGAGAGGGGAACTTTCTCACTATCTGCATACTGCGTAGAGCCCACGTTCTTCAATCTACACCAACGCAACTTATTACAGTCAAGTTCCTTCTGTGGACGGCCGTGCTCCGCACAACATACAGTTTTTGTACACTCATGGTAGATGAACAGGAGTAACAATCTAAGTTACACGAAGGCTCTTTAATTCAACAACCGGCAGCAGTGGTGCCTTCATAAGTGGTGTAAGACTTTTGGCCGTTATCATCTAAATTAGTATGCAAGAATGGTGGTGTTTATCATGTCTTGCTAGACTTGCCGTGCCACTACAGAAACGGTGGTAGAAAACAATGGACGTATCCAGCGTCATTGAATTTATGTTTTGACCGTAGTCCAGACAAGGACATTTCTTTGCACACCGTAAGAGTTAAATGGTGTGGAATGGTCTTGTGCCGAGAAAACAATTCAACATTATATGTACTTACCGTCTCTGCGCAATGGAGACATCTGGCACTCTTAAAGCACACACAGTATAACGGTATCATGGTGAACTATTCAGTGTGCGCTATGCATAGGGACATATTTTAGTTATGTATACCATTATTAATAATAATAAATAAAGTACTGCCCTAAGTGATACCGTAAGTTCGCATGCGACCTGCGCTGTAAGGCAATACTGTGCATAATATTATGCATTGTGAATGGTGCCAGAAATTAAACAGCACCGTAGGCCAAGTTAGCCTTATACTTTAATGAATGTATAAATTGTAATTAGGCATTCTGCATATTATTCGTTTAGCCGTAAAAACTAGAAAAATATTTGGACCGCAGTACACCTAGGTTACACTATACATCAACAACAAATGCATCACCATGTTTTCTCCCAACGGCACCAATTTTACATACGGTCGCTGCTCATGCTCCCGCCAGGGAACATGGCATGCTACTGTTAACCCTGGAACTATAATAGCTGGATAGGACAGGTTTTCAAGCTAGCGAAAAGCGGTTACTCTTTAAATGGAGAATTGTTATTAAAAACCCTTCTTCACGGTCAATAAGACCGTTTTATAAATGGTACTACTGATTTTCAGAGTTGGCCGTCCATATTAAGGCCTCCTAAATTAAACCAGAGTGTAACTGCCTTTGCCTATACTTCTCTGGCCGTCTGGCCGAAATAATTGTTAGAATTCCCGCCGTCAGAATGGTTAGGACCATCTCAAGAAACTACAGTAGGGTTCTGGCCGACCAGAATGAATCTGACGTTTACATACATACTCACATGAATACGCACGTCATGGGTAACTCTCTTCTCTTGGCTATGCGCCTACCCGAGAAGTCTATAATTCTCGCCCGCGGTGCCCTGTGGACGGCGATCCGTGATGCAGTATCGTTCAACTCAGGTTTCAAACTAGGAAGGGGTGGTGTCGCACGGATCACCGTCGGGTGCATATTTGGCCCGGGCAGTCCCTGCTCACCCCTCCACTGGCCATATATCGGCTCTCTCTTTCCTGTTGAGAGCACCGTCACTTGTTGCTCTGCATATCCATGTTAGACCTCTCTTTCTCTCTCTCCTATCATCTCTCTTCCGCTGCCATGGTGTGGTGCGAATTTCCTGTGAAGGCCCGCACGAGACACGACCCCCGTATTTTCTGATCTCTATTAAGCAGGACATTTTATGCCAATTAGGAAGCACTGCAAAAATATAAATACGGCAACACCGTTGCCATCCCAGAAGTGTTCTTATGATAACTTTCTCCAAACCTAAAGCAGCTAATCAGTAACTCGATGGTACGGATCTCTTGTTGTCAATACTCGAAACTTTAGGTGCTGGATAGAAACACGGATCACCATCTAGCTCATCATGGTGACTGGGTGAAGCCTTAGAGCTCACCACGCCTACGGGATAGCCCCCATAGATGGAAATACGATTCTTTCTCCCCCACCGTACGTAAGCTAAAACTGCTTTCTAAAAACACTTCTGTCAATGTGATTTGGCCATGTGTTGTTGTTTGTGGTTGTGATGCGGTATGTAGAGGGATTGCTTTACTATTCTGAAACTACCACCAGACAACATGTTGCACGCTGTCGGTCTGAGGAGAGATGCTCCGTGGGGATATCCGCAATGAAACTGGGCATCCTCACCAGAAATACCTATTTGTTAAAGACAGTTGGTGCTACGCCACGTGCTGCTTAAAATATGTGTCTAACGAAGGATGAATTAACATCCTACTGTGGTACCATCTAGTCGGCGCATTGTTCAGGCCGCTGTGATCGGTGCTTCCCTAGAGATTTCGGGTCACCATCCTAATCCAGTAAGTGGACATGCGTGGTATGTGGATGACAGTCCACACCCAGGACATCTCTGACAGACTACCCCCTTTTCTGTTTGTCAGAGATGGCCTGCAGGCGAGGCCGGGAAAAACGGTCAAAGTTCGCATTCTGTTGGCAAATAGGTATGGATCAGAGCATCGGTTACCCCTGGGCATGAGCTCAGATGTTGATCGCTATCGACTGGGTCGCCATCTGGTTGACTTGATCATGTCAGTTTATCAACCCATTTCTGGTTATGGGTGATCAGGATCGCTCAATGGCTCAGTCAGGCCATGACAGGCGTTCGTATTGCGAGTCATGCCTCCTGAATTCAATGTTCATGAAAAGTAAATTTTTGGGAAGCAGGAGGGTATGTGAGTGAGGTGGTGTAACCTGTCACTTGCTGGACGGGTGGAGCGGTCTGAGATCCCAAGTATGCAGAGGATGAGTGACCTGGCCAGTGTGGTCTATGCGGGGCTACGGCTTCTTGCCAAAATGACGTCTAGCAGGCACCACGTCCGTGGTACGGTCTATGTGGTGCTGCGGCCCCTTGCCAAAATGACCATTTAATTGGCATCCAGTACTGTGTCCACTCGGTTCTGAAGTTGACAGGGTTTGCATTGACTCTGTCCCGGATTATGTTCCCCATACTTGAACAGGTCTTTATCTGACGCTTATACGGAAAGGCACCTAGCCTTGGCTGCATCCTGTCTGAAGTACAGGGCGGTTGTCCGGCGTGGCGGAGACAAGAAACACACAGGGAAGGCCAAAGGGTGCAAGTGACTGCACCATCGTAAATCTCCTTCCAAGAAAACCGTATAGATTCAATCATTATTGGTACCGTTTTATATGGGTTTTCCATTACTGCCCTGCAGGCTTATTGTCGGGCGTGTCTCTCTCTCTCTCTCTCTCTCTCTCTCTCTCGCTCTCTCTTTCCTGTTGAGAGCACCGTTACTTGTTGCCCTGCGTATCCATGTTTCTCTTTCTCTCTCTCCTATCATCTCTCTTCCGCTGCCATGGTGTGGTGGGCATTTCCTGTGAAGGCCCGCACGAGACACGACCCCTTTGCAGACCAATAGTTTTTGGCCAGCCTGAGGCAGATATAGTTTATATTAAACCAACTAACGGGGCCCTGCTTTGCCCATCCCCCGCCCCCCACGGCGGTACCTTTCTCGATGCCGTAAACATGGGACTAGATCGGTTAGGTTCCGCTGGCGAGACACAAAATTAACACACCACTTTTTCTGTTTCTACATACACCGTTCATAAGTGACGGACATACAAAATTAAGTAAGTAAATTGTGCTAGCACCGTTCTTTCCACCTTGGAAATGTCGGCTAGGCATACCGGGGACACGAACAGCCAGGATGAGACGGTAGTGTTCAATTTTTGCAGCAATGGCTTCATGAGCCCACTGGAACATGATCGTTCCACCGGCCCTGGAGCTCGGTTTTTGTGGACACTGGAGATGTGTGGCAACCACTCCCCAACCCTGACCAGCAGCGACAACTGCGGCAGGCGGCGGAGCTATGTGCGTGCGCCCCCCCCCCACCCAGCCAAAAGACCGAAGGACCTTTCCATTTTTAGCTATGGCCCGACCATCACTAGCTAAGCTCCACCCACACCTCGCCGTGTTGGGATTGATCGATCCCCGAATGCCCTAACTATAAATTTACTGAAAATTATATAGGGAAGCTGTTGAATATTTTGTACCAGCGCCCAGTCAAATTAGTTTCAAAATATTCTACATAATATTTATTAAATAGTAAAGACATACAAGTTGTACAACACTGCATGGTCGATCTTCAAATATGTGTTCGTGACGTACTTATCGATGCCATTCATGACATCAATCATTATGATGTCGTTCTACACATCACGTAGTTGATTCTGACGTCATATAATGGGTGGATGCTCAGGAAAGGTGAATTATACTGAAGGGAAAATAACAATTAGTTGTTTCTGAAGCTAATATTACTATGATCTATGTGGCTGTGAGTATTCAATTTTTCTGATATCAATCTTAGATATTCGACAGATCAAACCTTCTTCTTCTTTTCGTTCGCTGATCATACCGCCAGTCCTGTAAGTGACTATCGACATGATCATAAGCGTTAAGTGCGTGGATCCATGGTTTATTAGAGTGCGCCGTGCGGCCTGGAACCTCCGTCTTCAGCACTCGAGGTTTCTGTCAGAGTTACCTCACCCTTACTTCCTTTAGTCGCCTCTTACGACACGCAGAGGATACGGAAGGTGTATTCTAAGCCCCACCTACAGGGTGGACAGATCAAACCGATTTGACAACAATTTGTTAAGTAAAATTAATTCATGGTAGTATCCTTTTCCTATCATGTCATGCTATGCAACTACAACTGTTATTATGATTATGTTATTATGATACTGCAATTCATCTTAATGCAACACACTGAAAACGTCATCATCATAGGCCAGACGATTTTGCAGGTCAGAAGGAAATGTGATACAAACCATACTTTGAAGGGTGGTCAGATGAAGAGTTGTCAGTCTTCGCTAGCACTTCAATGGCGAGCATGAATATCTATCATGCCACATAAAGACATTACAACCATCAGCCCAGTGTTGGGAATGCCTATGTGGACGAACGAGTGCCACTCTCCACAGCATATATATTCTGCAACCATCTCAAACCTTTATTTTGAAAACACATCTTCGCACAATTGATTTTCGTCAGTACCTACCCCATATTGATAATTTATTTTTTAATACGTCTTAAAGTTTCCATTTATTGTTGAAATCTGTATCAATTGTTTATAGTACCATTCCTCCATTGTTTATAGTGCTATGCGAATCAGCGTTCGTAGCCTCACTTTGCAACATGGTAAGGCATTTGTTGTCAAAATGACAGACACGTATACTATATGGCGATGGCAATTCACCTTTTCAGTTTATGCTTCTATCATATGACGTCATAATCAACTACCTGATATGTAGGATTACGCCAATCAATGACGGCATCATGACGTCTTTAATGACGTCGATAAGTACGTCATGAACACAGCATTTGAATATGGACTGTGCGTTGTTGTACCAATTGTATGTATTTACTATTTAATAAATATTCTGTTGAATATTTTATGACTAATTTGACTGGGCGCCGTTGCTGCCATGGTAAAATTATTTACGAAATATGCAACAGCGTACCTGTATAGTTTTCAGGAAATTGATAGTCAGGTCAGGACATTTGAGAATCAATTGATCTCAACACGGCGAGGTACGGACGGATCTTAGCTACAGATGGGCGGGGCATAGCTAAAACTGGAAAGGTCTATTGATAACAGTATTACCAGAAAACTCAAGCAGATTAATACTGCTTAGCTCCAATTGTACACACTAAATAATGTTATTATTTGGTATATGTACGTATTATCGATGATATGTTAACCCGTGGAAACTTGAATTCCCTGAATCTCAGTTTTACAGCCATTATGCAGCTAAGCTGTTGAGCATTTTGAAACTAATTTTACAGGAACACATTGCTTCAGCAACAACTCCCAGTCAAATTAATACCAAAATACTTAACATAATTTTTATAAAATCCTTAATGATTTTGGTATTTTGGTCTTTCGGCTTGATATGCTTAAGACAATAGTGAAGCTGCTCTTATAGCTATATATCAGCTACATTGTGATGCGTGAATAGACTACGTGTATAAATAGCATTTAGACTAAGCAAACTATGATATTAACCTAGCCGCTTCTAGTTCCACATTCGTTTTTAATAAATAATGGCACCTGAGATCGTGTCAATAGTAGTAGTGCTATCCTGGTCAACATGCCTTTAGTCAATAATAGGTAATTGATTAATAATGCACATTGTTCCTTTTATGTAATGCAATTTGCAATGATATGCAATAGGACAAGTGACATACCTATGCAGAGAGCTGTATGTACGTCTTGCAGCTGACACACTATCATGTTAATATGGCAGCATCACCCCATCTGGCAAATTATGAGTGTGTCGTGCATGTCTAGTCACAATATTTACCTCTTTTCAATCATTGTCTCATTCCAATATATTTGAATTCACAGGTCACTATCGGTTAGAAGTAATGGGTTTAAGTAGAGCTTGTTTTTTTCTAATTATATTGTAAATTGATTTCCCCACAGTGCCTATTGGATGAGGTAATTTTACCGTGGGGTGCTTTGTTTGCCAACCTTACCTCTCATTGCATATATGTGTATGTTTTTATTGCTATGTTTGTGGCTACTTTGCCATTCTATAGTTGTATCCATTTGACTACCTGGTTGCACTTGCGACTGATCTCTTTCTATGTGGTGTAAATTAAAACTACCTCAAAGTTATTGAGTATGAGGAACAGCAGGTAAAAGGTTACTGAAATTATGGGCATTAGCAGTAGTTCATAAATCCATTCCCTCGCTCAATCATATGACGTCATAATTAACTACGCGACGTGCATGCTGACGTCATAATCATGACGTCATGTTTGATTCGAGTAGATATATCTTTAATGCTTAAAAATCCGACACGTTGTACGAATTGTATGTTTTTGCTATTTAAGAAACATGCTGTTGAATATTTTGAAACTAATTTGACTGGGCGCTGTTGCTGCCATAGGCAGCAACAGCACCCAGTCAAATTAGTTTTAAAATATTCAACAGCTTACCTGTATAATCTACTGGAAATTGATAGTAATGGAGTTCAGAGATCGATCGATCTCAATACAAGAGAGGTCTGGGTGGAGCTTAGATAGAGATGGGCGGGCCATAGCTAAAACTGGAAAGGTCCGTTGTACTACTATCTATATGATATTAGTAAAGCGGCAGCACGAATTATGGTTGAACTTAAAAGATTCAACATTTGTCAAGCGTAAGTACTTTCTGTCAGTTAATTGGGATTTTTTCAATAAACTGTGTTTTAATGTAGCTAGACTATCTGCTTCCATCCCTATTGCTTGGAGCTTGTCTGTTTAAACATAGTATATGGTTAGGACATTTGACCAGTAAGATTGAGCACGTGCTGTACCACCTCAGGCCATCCACTCAATGCAGATTCCACTACCTGCTGACATTTACTTGACTAGTCCTCGTCGTAAGCTGTGTATAAGGTGGCCCTGCATCCAAAAAAGAAAATAAATATTAAGGTTTCAACAGGAACATACACAATATATACTGCATCTACAGTATCAAACAAATTTATTATTACCCGTTGCTAAAGAGAACCTCTCACATCCATTTTACTGTGAAACGTGCACAAATAGCAGTCTGTTGAGATTTGTCCTGTACCAACCGATATCTACTTACATAACATATAATCTGCTAGCTAATTATTCACATACTAGTCGTGCTACAAGAAGAGACTTACATCTAATTATAGTTTGTATGCGAAAACTGCTTTTCAAGCCATTAATGCCATACATTCATTAGTTCTTGAATATATCTTCTCTATTTCCCCCGCGCTTTAGCTGCAGCTTGTAAGTATTTGTGACTTTGGGAAATACAAATTCTACCAGAATTTCCCACGTTAATTTTCTTTGATTTTGTAATTCAGCTTACCTATTGCAGGATGTATATGTAATCCTATTGAATCATTAGAGCCTAGGGTGCCACGCATGGCATGTCGCTGCTCGCAGTCCAGCCTCGCCTTGGTGATGACGTGGACATTTTATATACGCACAGTGCTAATCTAGACAAGTCTGTTCCATCTGGCCCATTTCACGCTATGAACATCTATTTTTACCATCTCACTGCACTGTACACTTTTATTTGAAACATGAGTCATATGCTTTTTCCATCATCCTTGACACTTTTAAAAAACTAATTTCCTTATCTGGCGAGAAAGCTTTCCAGGAAATTGGGCATATCGTATTTTAGAAACCGTAACATATGCTTTAATTTCAAATTCATTGTTTTAGAAAAAGTTAAACGACCCATAACGATTGTGTCAGATACGATCCGGTAGATGTTAGAGTTTGGTAATATGTTACTCAATACATTGCACATGGCAATTACATTTTCTGAGGGGAAACTAAATGCATAATCAAGAGGGCATTGCATCACATATCATAGCTTGTTAACGTACACGTTCATGACTAAGATAATGTATAATTTTCAATAATGGTGTGATGATGATAGAATTTAGACGAGTCTTAGTAGAGATATTTGACCAACAAGATCCCATTAAATTCCTAAATCATTTCAAAGCACATTATTTAGTTGTATGCATTTCTTCTTTGATTTACATTGTTGCAACCATTCTAACAAGTTTCCCTAGAAAAATTATATTCGAAAGGAGAATATATATATATATGTCTCTGTTGCCATTGTTCTCTCTAATAGTTACTGATGTATAAACAGTTTTCAATAGTTGATGAGACTGTGTTTTGTATATATGTTTGTATATGTATCTCATTAGATTATAGTTTTATCAAGGAATGAGGATTTATGTTTGTATTGCTTTATAAGATTGCCTGTATCAGTCTGTTTATTTTTATTACCCCTTAAGAAGTTAATCTGTTTGCACTAGCTGCTGCCTAGAATAGCCTGTTGTGTTTTGTTTGCAACCTCTTATAACATTTCCATTGTATTTACCTTTTCTTTTATTGTACCATTTCCTTACAATTTTCTAAAGAAATTTTATTTATTAAAATAGGCATGCCCCGTCCCTTCTTCAGTCTGATTTTCGGTTTTTAAATTAATTTAAATTCTTCTCTCAGGTTAAATTTCGTAAACTGTATTTAATGTATAGTAACGGATAGTGTCACCGTAATGGAGGGATCCAATTTCTCACTCACGTATTTGACGTCATAAATAATTCCGTTATGTGTTAGCTGACTTCACAATCATAATGATGTATATCTCCGTCTTGCAAATCGAACTTTGTCACTAGTTTACGAATTGTATGGCTCTGATTAATTTTCAATTTAATAAACATTCTGTTGAATGGCTAAAAATTTCAAATTATTCAACAGCTTACCCGTATAGTTACCTTGAAATTCGCATTCTGAGAGTTCAGGAGTTGAGGTATATAAATAGATCTCAAACATGCAACACATGGGCAGAGCTTAGCGAGAAATGGGCGGTGCATAGCTAGAATTGGATCCCTTCAGTGAATACACGCTAGTTCTCCACTGGTATTGAACGAACAATGTCTAGTTTGTGAGTCAGGGAACATGGAAAGTATGGGTAAAAAGGTATAGATGATATACTCAGCTTTTCCTAAAACCTTGTGCAAATTGACTTTATACAATCTAGTCATAAAACAAATTCCCATAGTCACATTAGTTACTTACATGCAATAGACGTGTAGAAAGTCGCCTTCAGTAATGTCTTATCAGTATGTTATAAATTTCAAAAATTTAATTAGATTTCACAAATTAACTCTTTGAATGGGCAGATCAAATACAAACACTGATTTTAATTTCAATAAATAGTCTATGAAATAAGGTGACTCTAAGTGTGGAGAAAATAGTGTTCATTATAGCAGAATGGTTCAGTCAAAGTAATTTCAAGATATTCTATAGTTTATCTATGTGGCTGTCATGAAAGCTTAGTTCTGGGACAACAAGGTTGTCAGGCTTACTGGACTTTCATTTGAAGCAGATTTTATATATTATTTTGCTGTCCAATATGGAAGACACCAATACGTTGAGCATTATTGTTTCCAAATTGCACACCGGGCTTCCCATCGGAGAAGGCTAAGATCTCAAACCCTTAACTCAATATGCAAACGCTCGTTTGGGTCCTACATTCGGACATAACGGTCAAGACATTATTTTTCACCTCATTTGCATTCTGCTTTATGGCGATAAGCAACGAAGCAACCACATCACAATTCACAAATTGTGTTCACATCTCTGAATTGTCCATTGTGGTGAACTGTTTATAATGTTTTTCTCTGTTACTCACATATGTCTTGTCCTCTCTATACACCGCGTTGCTGTAGTGATGCTACTGCACAGCTAAATGTGGTCACTAGGATTTATCTCTGCAAATGTTTGATGTTGCCTATAAGTAATCTTATTTCTTTGTCTTGATATAGGCGATCTCTACAGGCTCAGAAGCAAGCACGTATTGCGGATGCATCACGGTCAGAGAGCAGGAAGTCCAATTACTCTGCTCAAGTCAGTCGTCTAGCTTTAAGGGTGAGTAGAGCCACTGCTTTTGGAGTTGATGTTTTATTACTAATAATAGGACTGTGATGTATGGGTCAGAATATTATGTAAGAGTGCAGTATTCCCAAGATGTGCTGTGTTCAGTCCAACATGTGCAGTGATCATGCTGTACTCTGGTTTCTCCATGAAACGGTGATAAATTCCTTCGTCAGATTTGCATTCGGTTAATATAATTTTTGTGGAATGTATAAGTTGCATCTTCGTCAGGGGCTGATCCATTAGATCATTTTCCGGGGGTGGGGGGCACCCAAAATTTCAAGGGAGTGTGCTCTTGAAAATAGGCTCACTCCGCCACAAGCAGGTATGTAAAAAAATTGACAGCCCTGCAGAGGGGGTGGGGTGGGTGGTTGGTGGGAGGGGTGGGGGGAGACGTGCCCCTTTGATCTACCACTGTTTGTGGATATTGAATTACAACAAATGTATGATTCTATCCAAAATGCTACCATTGATCCACTAGAGGCGTTTTATGGACCCAGTTCGTATATTAAATTTTTAGAACTTGGTAGATCGGTCAGTCGGTCAAATTTATTTTATTCATTTAAAAACAATGCTTCCGAAGCCGCAAGAATAGCGTGTCCGCGCATGTTCAGTTTATATGTAGAAAGTAATCTAGAGTGCAATCACATAGCAGCCTGTTCATTTGTCTTTATATCATAAATGTACATGGCAGAGTACATAGTATTGCTGACATGGAGGTAGTGTACAGCTCAAAAACAAAATGTTTCCAAAACGAAATAACACGTACTTTTGAATAAGACAGCAATGTCTTCCAATCCAAGTATGTTCAAAATATTCAACTGACCATTTTTTACTAACTAACATATGTCCATTTTTGTTCTGAAATCATTTAAAGTTATTTCTGCGTTGTACTGTAATCTGACAATTGGAATTCATGAATCCATTTCCTCACTCAATCATATGACGTTTAATCAACTCTGCCACGTGTATGCTGACGTCATAATCATGACGTCGTGAATAATTCGATTACGGCCGTCTTGAACGTTTAATAGCCCACAACGGTGTATGAATTGTATGTCTTTGCTATTTAATAAACATGATATTGAAGTACGAAGTACAAGTACGAAAATATACCAGATGGTGGCCTGGACTCAAATGGAATAGAAGAAGAATATTTTAAAACTAATTTGCCATATGCAGCATCAGCACCCAGTCGAATCAGTTTCAAAGTATTCAACAGTTTACTGCATAGTTTTCTGGAGATTGATAGTCACGGGGCTCATAGATCGATCGATCCCAACACTAGCAAGGTGTGGGTGGAGCTTAGATAGTGATGGGCAGGGCATAGCTAAAATGGAAAGGCCCATTTAGGCTTCAAGTAATGCATCTGGCATATGCAGGGCATACAATGCTGCAAGCGAGGTTAGCGATTTAACATTTAAGCATTTTATTTGAACTTATGTCTTTGGCCTGTATGATGTATATGGTTTGATCAATGAATACAGTTGTGTCTTGTTTGATTCCGCAGCAAATTCAAGGCTACGAGGATATACTCCGTCAACAGCGGCTAAGTGGCTGGGTATGTTAAAACAACAATAAAACAATATTTAAATAATTTAGCAATTCTTGTAAATGTCCATTGTCATTGATATAAGTGATAATGTTTCAAATTACGTGTCTAAGAATCTATTGTTAATCATTTAATGGCTAAGCCCGTCAAACCCGTCTTGAGGAATGGCCATGTGCATACCAAGAGAAGACTAGAAATTTTAAGACGGAAATAATTGCGCCAAGTTTAAGTTCGTCAGGGATTTTGAATAGTCAGTCAGTTGTACAAATTGTATCTTTCTATTTAATAAACATTCTGTTGAATATTTTGAAACTAATTTCACTGTTGCTGCCATATAGTCTAGTCAAGCTACGAGATTTTAGGGGTCAACGCACTACAGATTGCAATATAATTCTTCACTATCCATTTCAGAGTAACTTATTAAAAGTTTAGAAAAATCTAGTTAGGGGAAATATGCCTAATTTGCATATATTCAAAATGGCCGTCAAAATACATTTATTTGATCATATAATCACAACTAAGTCCATTTTGTCTGTACCTTAAAATGCTACGCGTTGGCATTAGAACACACTAAATATATATATATATATGTGTATCGTATCCTGGAAGGATAATTGCTTCCCTTGAACAAATACAATATGGCAGCTGCAATTGCCTTTATATGGGTATTTCTGTTGTCAGACGTGGACAAGAGACAGCCCAATGCAGAGATACTGTAGTTCGGATCGACCTGTTGGGGTGCTGGTTGCCATATATAAACTAACCAGAACAATTAATACAATATGAAATGATCAGAATGATATATATAGTACAGGTTGAGGAACCTACTACGGTTCAAGGGAAGCAAGTATCCTTCCAGGATACGATATACGTATATATATTTAGTGTGTTCTAATGCCAACGCTTAGCATTTTAAGGTACCGTAGTATGTTCCTCAACCTGTACTATATATATATATATATTATTCTGATCATTTCACGTTGTATTGATTGTTCTGCTTAGTTTATATATGGCAACCAGCTAGGCTGTGTACGCGCCGTCCGTCCTGGATTCGTTCCCTGAACACCCCCCCCCCCTGGGTAGAGCTATAAGCGTATATGGGCCTATGAGAGAAATCACGTTATAGAAACGACTAAGTTCGTTAAAGCGCATGGCGCGCATGCGAGCGCTTAATACTATTTTTGACAGAGCGCATATTTTATGACCAAGTTAGGATGACGCTTTTAGTGTACCGAGACGGTACAATGTAATCCTTTTTAATTACTTGTTCCCGCCGAATCTGCATGAATCAAGACCAGAATTCGACGGGCTTTCCAAATCTGTAAACCATTTCAAAATCGGTTAAGAAATGGATGAGTTATCCACGGAAAACCGCTTTTAATTATCTTCAAGGTATTGCCGTGACATCATAACCACGTGTTCGCAGAACTTCTAGAATGTTCTAGAACATTCGACTGCGTTATTATTAGCTACGCTTTGATTGGTTGTTGCTCGACCGATGATTGGTTGGAGTCTGCGCCTATGACGTCACGAGTAGTATAAAAAGGAGACGAAATCCAGAACTCGAGAGCATCCTCGGCCAGGGGCCGATTAGTTTGGATCTGCTACAATCACAAGACAGTCATTAAGCACATGACTTCGGTCTCGAAGGTTTCTCTCCCGTAGCCAGTAGCTACCCAACCCACCGCACTAAATCAATTTTGTATCTCCCGTTTGTACGGGAGTAATTTTGGAACTTTTTGAATATTGTTCCCGAATACATCAAGAACTAACTCGGAACACGAACTTGCGGTGAGGCCTTTCCCAGCCTAAAAATGTGATGTGAGGCAGCGATGTTCTTTGGTGGATGACTCGCCGGATCTGCCGGCCACGCCAAAAAGTGGTTATTCAGTCGTCCCCGCACTGATGTCGTGCAAGTTTATCTAAACATTTTGATCGCAGCAAAGTAAACTTTGCCCGGTACGTCTTCAGAGCTGGCTGACCTACCCCGCACCGTTAAGCTTAGTTATGTATCTTTATCCGCATTCAACAACCCCCGCTTATGATCGGGTTGTCGGCAACTTCCATCCATACCATCGGTGTATGGGAACTTTGATCTTAGCAGTAATGTTATTGTATCTCTTGCTGACTACTCGTTCGACATTCTATATTGTGATTACAGTCCTGCGTTCGATCCGCTCCCGTCATGGGCTGCTTGCGGGAATTCTGTTTTCGGAAACCGGCATGCAGGAACTTTCTGGCTTCCAGGGAACGCATCAACTCACGTCAAACCAAGGGTGACGTATCGATTTCAGTAACACGATAGCCCAGGCTTAAGAATAGCTACCGATTATTCAAGTAACAATACTTGACATTTTAATTATCCCGTTAATTACATCTTTGATAATTATACCGTATCTATATAACCGGTCCCGGTGACTAAAAGGCACCGTAACGGTCTAGGGACCGCTAGTTATAATTTCTGTATCTGTTTATAGTTATTCTTATTTTCTGCAAGGTGTTTTTGCTAACCGTACCGTAGTAGGTTCCTCAACCTGTACTATATATATTATTCTGATCATTTCACATTGTATTGATTGTTCTGGTTAGTTTATATATGGCAAGTGGCCATCAGTTTATATGATTTGTTTATTTGTAGAAAAATATAGGACTGCAGTGCACGTAGGAAACACTATACAGCAACATTTATATATGCAGCACTTTCTCCCGCCACCAACAATTTTTCACTGAGGCTGTCCGTGCTATAACTCTGTTTAGCTCGGCATGCTACCAACTAAAAACCTTTTCTATTCAGCTCGATAGGATAGCTTTAATATGATTAGAGACAATCTCTTCGTTAGGAGACGCGTAGTGTATGCATCTTTTCCGGTAGTTGCGATATTTTATGCCCGCACTCCGGCAAGGTTGTGTAAGATTGGCCAACATACCTAAAGGGCCTCATATTTCTAAGTTATTGTCTCTCTTCATGTTCCACTAAGCCTTATGGCTTCTCAATTGTTTGGATGCCCCTATCCGCACCATGGACTGATCCGACCGTAGGAAACTATTGGGGTTTCTGAGCGGTGATGGCCAGGGTGTGGTGTCACACACATTCCCCGTGTATCTTCGGATACTCAGTAGTTAGTTACCTTTGTAAATGTAGGAAAGCACTGCTAAAACATATCTTAATTATTATTTTCTTTAGTCTGCTGAATAATCCTCCCACACCGCAGTGCATAACTGGGCAACTTGTGTTTAAACCTAACGCCAGGTTAAAAAGTTAGTTCCGTAGGACCTGGTGACTGGCGAGATGTGCATCCCCACCGAATTCCATAAGAATGTCTGGGCATGATATTAAGATCTGCCACGCCCTCACGGGAAGGACATTCACGGTGGGCATTCATCTCTCTTAACCCAACCATGACGATAGATCAGTTACCTAAAAATGCTTTTGTGGAAAGTAAGCAATGTCCTGTGACGTTGTATGTGGTTACGGAGCGAGATGTCCGGATTCTTACACAGTTCGGAGGTTTTGCAAAGTAACATGTATGTACGCTGTCTTCAGTATTGATGTCTTAGGGCAGCCATTCTCAATGACAGCCGTATTTAAAAAGCTAGGTAGACGCCAGCCATTTGCGGCCTAAATAGTTCTCGTCTCTAAAAATTAAATATTAGGTTAGGCATAGAAGAAGGCCCGCATAAACAAAAGCGGCAACTACTAATTCAGCATATTGAGAATTACATAAGACGGTGACGTGGGAATCATTCGGGAATCGCTCATCCCGTCTTCACGTAAAACAGCACGCAACCTTATAGTCATAATTTCACTAGGTATGGTGTTTTCTTTACAGAATTTTGGTTGAATATTAGAGTGGGGCCCTTTTCGGCCAAAACTCTTCCCCCGCTTTAAGCGATGGCGACATTTTCCTGTGACGGAGACCCACGCAAGGCACTTGGCTCTCCCAAGGATTAAATAAATACGGCCCGCGCGAGGATAATACTCCTCACCCAACCTAGCACTAGGAGTAGTGCCCGCGTGAGTCACATGATTTTCCGACACTACAAAAGATAAAAAAATTTCCTTTCAGCTTAGAGGTATAATAGCTTATATTAAGTTAATTAGTTGTCTCGTGTACGGGAGCCTCCCTTACGGGGATACCTCTGCGGACCTCCGAGTCTGTGTGGTACCTCCGGGAGCCCCACGTTTAGAAGTTCATCAGGCTGTCTCGGTACACTCAGATCAAGACTGGACCTGAGGAAGCTAAGGAGTGTGCCTGCTGACAAGACACAGTGGGCAAAAGCGAAGAATGACTGATTGCAATTGTCGGATGAGTCTATTACTATAGCCGCAGAATACAGTAGCCATACATGCATGCTTAAAAGCCAAGGATTGAATCGTGGCACGTGCATCCACAGATAGTCCCATATGAATCATCAGTGTGTCAGTATATCAGACATGTGAAAGCTGGTCGGCCAAACCTTGACTTCTAGTCTTGGCGCGGTGGTCCAGTGGAAAGATATCTGGTTGCTGATGCTATGCGGAGTTGCAGAATGGCGGTTCGATCCCGCGACCGGGAGATGGTGATCAACAAATTAAACTAATGGGTGCATGACTGTCGGCTGGTTAGAACATAGAAATTGAAACCGCACGTTGCCAGTGCGTCAATAAAATAAAAATACATATACTGCCAGAGCCGTGCTGGAGTCAGAGTACAATAGGCATAAAAAGCCTAGGATTGAATCGTGGCAGGTGCATCCACAGATAGTCCCATATGAATCGTCAGTGTGTCAGTATATCAGACATGGGTCAACTAATGGGTGCATGACTGTCTGCTGGTTAGCACATAGAAATTGAATCCGCACGTTGCCAGTGCGTCAATAAAATAAAAATACGTACGTACGGCACGCACGCACGCACGCACGCACGCACGCACGCACGCACGCACGCACGCACGCACGCACTCACGCACGTACGCACGCGTCTCATATAATTTGGGGAAGATTTTTAATATATCCAAGTTAGGCTTATTTCTCCTACCTAGATTTTTCTAGACTTTTAATAAGTTAATTTTGAGACCTTTCTGAAATGCATAGTGAAGACAAAAGATCTATTGCAATTTGTGCTTGGTCTGTCAGTATATTGACTGGACTAATGGGCAGCAACAGCACCCAGTAAAGTTAGTTTCAACATATTCAACAGTTTACATGTAGAGTTTTCTGGACATAGAGATTCATGTCATTCATTGTTGGATCGATCGCAGCACGAGCATGGGCGGCTCTTAGCAAGAGATGGGTAGGGCATAGCTAAAACTAGATTAATCAATTATAACTTGTCCCAATTAAAATGCCATAGCTCCATCAGAATTAAAATTACATATCTCCGTCACGGAAATTGAATAATTTGAAAACTTGACTTGTAGCCGTTGCTTCCATATGCAGCAACAGCTCACAGCCAAATTAGTTTCAAAATATGCAACAACCAACCTGTATAATAATCTTAAGCTAAATTGTTACTCTGTTCCAAAGGAATTAAAACACTCGTGTTATTATGAACTCGTACCAAATGATATTTACTAAACTTGGCGTATAATGTTGCTATTAACGTATTTGACATCCCATTCATTATCGTCATTATTCAAATCTGATTGATCTTTACAAATCATTGTTTACAGACTAACCGCAAGTTTAACGAATCATTAACACAAGGTAAGTCTCGAAAGAAACGTAAAAAGAAAGTGCACAAAGGTGGAAAGAAGGTAGGAAATTGTGATATCAAAGCTAATGGTACCCTGGAGAAGGATCCTAAAGCACTGGCGAAGAAGGAGGTGACGTTTGTGAACAAGGCTATGGATGAGGATGAATCATTGATCCAAGCTCAAGAAGGCGAACTGGAAACGGTTACCGTGGAGGTAATGATTGTTCTCTATTTGAGTAAAGAATCTGACGTCATTAATATAATATGCCACTTGTTAGCTGACGTCACGATTAAATAATGTAGGTTAGATGGTAGCTGTTTGAAGAGAATGTCTTTGGTGAATTTACAATTTAATAAATATTCTGTTGAATATTTTGAAAATAATTGGACTTGGAGCCGTTGTTCCAAAGTTTCCAATAGTATCGAAAATGCAAAATAAATTGGTCGGACATTACCTAGAAATGGGCGGAATATATCTATAAATGGATCCCGAAAGAATGCCTGCACATACCTGCCACGCAATCAAATCCGGATTCCAAAATACGCGAAGATCACTTTATCCAAGGTAGAAAAATAGCTAATTTAGAACAAGAAGATGTCTGTTTATACAATCTTAGCAACCGAGGCTATCCCAATGACACGCAAAAGATGCTCCTTACTCAGATTAATACATGCCCCGTGGCTTTTCGTCTTTGAATCATCGGATGTACTCAGCATGTCCTCTTGTTTTTCTTGTTTTTGTAGCATTTCAATGTCAAACCCATATCAAATGTATTTCATAATCCATGCTGATGAGCAGTGCCTACGGTCAGTAATGACAGTAATAGATCGAAGACCGCACCCGATCAGGTTAATTTGCCATTAACATATGTAGGGACTTACTTGTGTAGCTTTTTCGTTGCCATTACTTTTACCACTGCCACGCTCAAGTTCAAGTTCACCTTATTACACACAGGCCTTGCATAGGCATATGAGGCATTACAGTTGACAAAATATTTCATGGGGTTAGATTTTATATACATAATATTATTCATTATAAATTTATCAACAAAATTCAATTCGTACACCCGAATGTAGCACAAGGAGAAAGGTCGAAATATTCAACAGTTATTAGACTGTGGCTCAAATCGTACATTTGAAAATGGAACAAAGAGCCAAATTAGTTTCAAAATATTCGAAAGTCAGTAAATTGCTAATTTATAAATGACAAAGTTGAAAAAGGCACTAAGAGAAACTGAATTGAACATATTCAGAAGTCAAATTAGTTTCAGAATATCCAGCTGTTCTTAAATTTATTTATCAATAATAGACAATTCATACACACGAAGGTGGTATAGGGAGAATTGAGCGTTTTCTCCAGTTAATCGTTTCGGTTCAAACACTACATGTATCTCGAGATGTCTCTATTCATGTCTTCGTGACATGGTATACGCTTTCAGGCTTTTGTAGGGTAGCTCTGAGAAAGCATGTTACTGGGCTGGCATTGTCCCAGTACCGGCCTAGGAACCTACGTTATTAAGCATGCATAGCACGGCATAATCAACTCCGTAGATATTTGCCGGAGCACGCACCATATCCATTGGTACTGTATATATATATACATATCCATTGGAAAAACTTGTAGACAAGATTTGATCGCAAAAATCAAATGAAATATGAAAGTAACTTTAAATTCAAAATTATAACACCCCCCCCCCCCCCCAATATATATTGGGGGTTATAATTTCGAATTTAAAGTTATTTACATATTTCATTTGATTTTCGCGATCAAATCTTGTCTACAAGTTTTTCCAATGGATATGTATATGTAGGAGCCCTCACAAGATGATGCGGCAGAAAGGGAACGAACTTCAGTTGCAGAATACCGCGATGACGGATACATACAGCTTGTTCTAAAGGTGATGGCAAGAATGTGCGATGGACAGTATCTACCACTGCAGGTAATAATAATAATAATAATAATAATAATAATAATAATAATAATAATAATAATAATAATACTGGTGGACTTACTGGTTTAGCTACGACTTATAGCTCGCGCAAGTATGTGTTTGGTTAGACTGTCGGTTTGTCTGTCAAGGATTTGATTAAAAACAAAAGATGAAACCAAGGTGTATGTGCGAGTGTCTATTGAACAAACCACACAACCGCACCACTGCACACACGCACGCACGCACACAGCTATTTAAACTATTTATGTTTCAAATGTTTCTAAAACAAGAAATTAAGAATTAGTTAGTACAGTACATCTGTGCCTTTGGATCATGGTAAATAATGGATATCATAAATATCAATATTAATACGCATATCGAACCAATTATAATTACATCCGTATCGCTTTAAACCTGTAAACTAAATTCGAAAGCTCATTTCCAATTTAATAAATATTCTTTTGAATAATTTGAAACTAAATTTACTGGAAGCGGTTGATACCTATGGCAGCGACTGCTATCTGTAAAATTGCTTTCAAAATTCTAAGCACCGTACATGCATAGTTACTTTGAAATTGGAATTATTGGAATTCATGCCACAAAGGATTAAATTGTAGTTAGTTAGTGCTTTTATTATCCACCGCAGAATTACTTACGCGAACAACCCGATAACATCAAGTCCTTCAACATAATCGCCGAGGTGTCCCGGTTCCTGGAAGTCATCTACTCCAATATCAATGGCAGAACAGTGGACCTTGTCATTCAACTGTTTGAAACCATGAACGAGTTCACAGCGGTAAGAGGCACGAACAAACGATCTTGTGTATAACGGGCACCTATGCGTGTGCGCCAAAAATAGATTGATCCATTTCTATCTTTGTCCCGCTCATTTCTAGCTAAGATCCGCTGATTTTAAGTATGTTAGAATCAATTTATATACTTTGAATCCTGAATTGCCAGAATCCCACTTTCAAGGTAACTAGACAGATAACATGTTGAATACTTTGATACAAATTTGCCGGGGTGGAGATGTGGTGGGGCTATTGCTGTAAATGGCAGTATAATTCACCAAATCGCCGGATCCATCGCAGCCGAGCACCCCAACAAACGTCCGATCCAAAACAAAAACCGTCCACTTCTTCAAGCTTCTACTTCCATGCTCACGATTTAAATGAACTAGTGACGTCAGCGATGTGGTAACTTAAAGTTGACAGCTGATATTAAATACCTCAAATATGTTATACCAATTACGGTCCCGTCAATTCCAACTGTCTTACATCCGCACCACCCCAATAAAAATGCGTCCCCGCCCTGGTAACAAACAAATTTGGTAATTACAACTGAGCAATATACTATGTTCTATGCACAGTATACAGAACAACGCGTTGTGTCAGCAACATAATCAGTGAGAGTTACACTTATATAAAACTCTAAATGCAATGATCTTACTAGCTAATACAATCTCATTATCTACATGTTGATATATTACACATTCATCTTAACTCAGTCCAATATAGAAACATCAAACTGTGCTTGCCTTGTTGTTGTTCTACCAGCACGGGTTGTGCATGCCCGCCATGTGGCAGGCTAGTCGTCAGCCAGAGGTACACCAGCAGTTTCTAGTTCCCTTTTCCTACATTAGATTCAGCGGCCATATGGACGCCGTGCTTCTCATCTTCAACAACTGACACTAAATGCTATGTGACTTCCCGGGAATTGTCGTCAGATGCCCGATTATATAATGGAATACCGAGACGTGTAAGTCCATCATCTAATGCCTGATTCACATCATCGTAAGCTGGTTCACCACTTCTAAAATCACCATATTTCCGTAACCTATTGTAATGAACGGCTAGACTCTTGCCGTCTTCATCTCTTTCAAACGGTGAATTACAACAGTCAGTAATTTTATTCAGCACAATCCAATGTCCAGAGTAACACTTGTGTAATCTCTCCATCAGTCCTTTCTCATATGCTATAAAATTCACGCTCACCGTCACCAACATGAATCAACGACCCCTTAAACTTCGTATCATTAAATTCCCTTTGTTTCCTCAGCGTCATTTTCGTATTGCTCTTCACTAATTCAAAAGCTTTTTTTCAACATTTCTCTCGAAAAATCTGCAATATTGAGTGGATAATTTGAACCTTTCTCTTATACCACCGACCATGGCGTCTACCGGCAGGTGTACCTCTCTAGCGGAGTATGAAAACAGTAGGTGAACGAACAGTGGATCTATTTACTAGTGGAGCTTTCGAGAGATGCACATCCCGATCATAAATTTCGATTCAGATGCTGTATTAATCCACCAGACATTGGGTAATATGGTGTATTATGGGTCTGATCAATATTCATCATATTACTAATCTCCCGCATTACAGTTAAAGTCTCCTTCCTTTTCTGAATAAAGTCGTGATGTTATACCAGATTTACCGACAATCTCATCCACAAGGGTCTTCACTACGTTGATCGTTCGATAATCCTTTAATGTGCACGCCTCTTGTAGAAAACAGTTCCCCATGTTGTACACTGGCAAAGGTCCAATTATGTCCATTGCTAGCCGGTCAAAAGATAAATGGATTGTTTAACTATATGCGACCTTGTCGGTTGCGGTGTCGACGTTGCACCCTAACACTCATCACAACTCTTACACCAATTCTCAATATCATATTTCATCCCAGTTCAGTAGTATCTCAACTGTGTTTTCGACAAGGTTTTATGGATCCAACGATGACCTTCTACTATCCCACTCCGGATCAGTTCTAGGACCATTGAAACCTTGCTCTTCAGTATAACAATCTGCAACTGCTGATTACCGAAACAATCCTCATAACAGGTGGTAAAGTATAATATATTTGACAATGAAGTTGCGTCTTTGTTTCCACGTCTATGTTGCTGTAGGCTTACCTGCATAGCTGTCTTGAAATTTAGATTTTGGTAATTCAGATTTCAAAATGTTATATTCGATTCAAACGCGCAAACGGGAGGAGATTAGCTAGAAATGGGCGCTACATAGCTAGAGATTGATCCTATATTGTATGTATTAGAACATTTACAACAGCTTATGATGGATATTTTGAACATAATTGGAGTAGAAGAGAGTGCTGACTATTGGTAAATAATTTATGTTATGTTGGCGGAATTAAATCATAATTCATATAAATATATGAGCTATCTCCCTTGTTGCCAGGGTAACCAAGAGAACAGATGCGTGATCTACGATAACAAAATCATAGACTACATAAACTTCATCCAACGAGCTGGGGAATTTGCAGACTGTCCAATTGAAAAGGTGAGCAAGAGTGATTGTTCACGTATCAGCACCTGTGCAATTCACCTTTCCAGAGTATCCACCCATCATATGGCGCCATAATCAACTACGTGATGTGTAGAATGACATCATATTGAATGACGCCATGAATGACGTCGATAAGTACGTCACGAACGCATATTTGAAAACGGTCCATGCGTTGTTGTACAAATTGTATGTCTTTACTATGTAATAAACAATCTGTTGAATATTTCGAAACTAATTTGACTGGGCGCTGTTGCTGCCATAGGCAGCAGCAGCACCCAGTCAATTTAGTTACAAAATATTCAACCGCTTCACTGTATAGTTTTCATGAAATTGATAGTTAGGGCATTCGGGGATCGCTCAATCCCAACACGATGAGGTGTGGGTGGAGCTTAGATAGTGATGGGCGGGGCATAGCTAAAATTGAAAGGTCCATTATAATCGTATTTACACGCACCTACTAATTGCCAGTGGAGGACTCCTATCTTCCATTCAAGTATATGACGTTTTTTTATGAAAATGCATCATTTGTTAGATGACGTTGCAATCACATGATGTAGATTTACATTAATGGGGCACGAGTCTGACGGTAACTGTCAGAATTATATGCCTTTGGCGAATATATAAGTTAGGGCACTGTCTCTGCTTATGGCTATAGTTTCAAAATATATATTCCAAGTGTTAAAGGGCTAAGTCTACACAGAAAATCGTGTTTGAAGGCTGGGCGTGTCCGGGTATTCTCCTCTAAAAATACTGAAATCTAGATGTTCTAACATAGCATCTCATTGTGAGGGTGGAGGTGGTGGGGTGGGGTGCGAAGTATGGAACCTTCAATTGTTTGCGGATTTATACAGTCAGACCGCAATGGTGGGTTCAAAGTCATATCTTTCCCCCGCTCCTCTACCTAATCCCCCGAACCTCCAAACGTGAGGGGTGGCGTGGGTGAAACTGGCCCCACGTGCCACCCTCTTCCTACGCCTATGTATAGAAGGATATGGTATTTAGTTTGACATGTGACAATAATCTTAGCACTGTTCACTTTCCCACTGAGTACACAGCCGTGCAGTTAGATCACTAAATGTATTTTAGGTAGAAATGTCACTCTGATCGGTGTGCATGTCCCACTGCTATAATCTGTTTTATATACCGCAGGTTTTAATACTAAGACAAAGCATTGCAAACCTCATCATATCGTTAATTGAAGAGAATGGCCCTGGTCCAAGCCTGGTCGCTATGGTAGGTTACATTCTCTCCTTTTAGTTGTATTTCTTCGTTGTCTTTGCTAATTAATTTCATAGTGAATGTCATCCACATTCGGTAAATATGTTTTTAGTTGTGAATTTGAATTAGGTACACATGTCTCTAATTCAATTTCACAACTTAAATGTTATACTGATTTATAGGTAATGAAATCAGGATATGATAAAGCAACATTGGCTGATAGAGCTATAAATTTACATACCGAATTAAATGTTTAAACCGCTTCTAGTGGGTCAGTATTAGCATTTGTCTAATATTGCCATTTTGTGTTCAAATGGTCAATACTTATTAGTTTCTGTTGTGTCCTGTTGTCACAAAAATAGGAGGTAAAGGATACATTGGACAAGAAGGCCGTGTACCAGCTAATGGCAGAGTGTTTTGAGGTGCACAATCCTGACAAGCGGAAACTTGAACAGATCAACATGGTAGGACTACCCGAACACAAGTATTTAAAAGGCGCAAAGACATTTGCACGGTTTGGTGACAGCTTTGTACAGAAATTTATGGTAAGGGCGCATGCATGTCATGGTTCACGTGCAATTATTTGGAGCTGAGATGTAAGACTTTCGTTATATAAATGTATTGAATTATAAATCCTTGGTTTTGACCTATGATCAAATTTTTCTTATTCGTGCATGATAATATATTATGTTAAAGGGGAACGCAAACGTGGGTCAAAGCGCGTCAAATTAGGCCTTTGTATAAATTAAATAAGATAAAATATATTAATTACATATTTTCGAATTCCTAAATAGTAAATTTCGACCCGAAATATTATTTTCTAAATTTTCTCACGAGACTCAAGGGTCGATATCATCCCCTAAATGATTGTTGTGGTATCACGTCACCCTGTGAATAATATCTTGTCGTTGATAATTGATAGCTTACACCAGCTCATTCATACACCACCATATTAATAAGATGCAAGAGAAATACAAGCTGTTGTTAAACTAGAAAGTAAATCAGAGCTTTTGTCCGGCTTCGTAATACTGTATTAGAAGCAGGTATAGTCTATATTAAAAACACTCGTGGCATAATCTGAATCCTCCAAGTTGACTATTCACGCGATGGCATCATGCCGTGAATTTATGGGGTGTCAATACGCATGCCATTGCCAGAAATTTTACTCCTGGCATACTTCGTGAAAATCTGTCGAATTAGTTTTAATTCATAAAATATCATAAAAGCTTTTTTTGGAAATTTTTCTCGTTTGCGATCTCCTTTTAACGTTTTAACCCTTAGAATTCCAGTGCCTTCATCAGTTCCAAGACACATACAGGCATACAGGAAAGTTCTTGAATCTCTTAAAACTAATTTGCTTGGAATCTGGTGCTGCTTTTCGGTCAAGTTAGTTTTGAAATATTCAACAAAATATTGCTTACATACTAATGTTGTTGTCATTTCGGCTCTGTAAGGGTTTATGGGTTATTTGCGCTGATAACACAGCTTACTGGGCCGACAGCTGGCCGATACTGATGCAGCTTACTGGGCCGATGCTGGGCCAATACCGGGCGGATACTGCGCGTATCGGCCCAGTATCAGCCCAGTAAGCTGCGTTAGCTGGTATTATGCACTATGTTTTCAAGCACGATTCCAAATTTTTCTTATAATTATAATTATGTTTGCATCAAGTATGCGAGGACATGGTTTTGAGGGCATGTCGAATGGCCCATGTGAACAGTACAGCTCATAAATAACTTTAAATGTTTCGAAAACAAAATAAAACGTACAGTTGAATGTTTTGAGCATAGCTGGATTGAAATACATTACTGGCTAAGGCAGAAATGTCGTCCAATCAAATTGCGTTCAAAAATATTTAACGGAACATTTCTTACACCGTTATACTAACCTGGGGTTTTTTGTTTTGGAAGCATTTTACGTTATCTAGGCGCTGTAAAGTACTATTACAATTTGCCCAATGTGTTTGATAGGGATATCTGGTGGAGTGGGATTGGTAATACCTAACATGGTGTGTGACATACCTGGCGTCTGGTGTGCGTGTACCTCATCGGTATACCATTCGGGGATATACAGTTCATTAGTTATTCTATTTATCATATACACTCAAATCCTGACATAGTTTCCAAGAACGTAGATTCCTGATACGCCAGTTTAGATCGTCCGTTTTCGTCTGATCGTAAAGTGTGGCTAAGCACAACCCCACAACTAACGCATTGGGTGTCTTACAGTGAAAATATAGTACTTGCAATTTGACATTTGGTAACAATCTGATTTAATCAGAGTTTATTTATTTACAGAACGAACAATATACATTGACAAAAATATCTTATATATACCGTCGGACGCCACAAGCGGTATTGTTACGTCATGACGTGCGCCGCCAGTGCCCGAATTCGGCGTAGTGATATCCAATCGCGGGAAGACCACCGTTTTCTGATTGGTCAAATAAAATTTCTTTTCCATGATAACAACCAGTGGAATACCTCGCGGCATTAATATTAGCCGATTTCACATTGTTAGCATAGAATGCTCTAAAAGCCTTTGTTTCTCTGATAAAATCATTTATTTCATGCATGATCAGAATTGGCTTTGGCGAACATTGATTGTGCATTGCTTCAATGGAAATACATTCATTTGATGAAATATTTAGTCTCTTGAACTTGCTATGTATTGAATTAGCTTTTGTGCATTTGTTCGAAACCCATATGTGGTTTTAGCAATAATTTATATTCTTATATAATCGGAAGCTCACGAAGGTCAGATGGTCGTTTGACCACGCCTAATACCATCCTTCCCGTCGGATTTGTTTTTTTTACAAAGACTGAGTAATATCGATAAGTAGGCGTACCCTTATCGCAAGTATGCGGTTATTAGAGGGATGAAATCTGTCACTCAAGATAGTATCTTATGTTATGATCAAATACGCCACCTGTTAACAGACGGTACAGTCAAAATGATGTATGATAGTAACGAAACTAAACAGATCCGCCAGGAAAGTGTACACATTGTATATCTTTGCAATTTAATAAAGATTGTGTTGCATATTTTGAAAATACTTTTATTGGGAGCTGCTTTAGCTCTCCTGTATAGCACTGATTTCTAACGTGGGAATTCCGGTTTCAAAGTTTCAAGTCGATTCCAACACGCACAAAGGTGGGAGGAGCTTAGCTAGAACTGGGCGGGATATGGCAAGAAATTGGCCCCTGTTAGATTAGAAATGAAACCAAGTTCCATAGAATCGTGGTATCCGTGGGTCCGAGATTTTTCGGGGTTTCGTGATTTTTCATGTATAAACATATTTTTGCCAAGTCGGACCCGCATTTTCCAAGTTATCCACAGATCCAGAATTTAATTCGATCTGGACCGTGGTTCTTTTATCCGGATCACGGCTAGAGTTTCTAAATATTCTGGTACCCAAAGTTCCTTCGTTGTTTTAAGAATTTAGCCAAATTGTATCAGTATTTTAGATAGAGGACGGAATACGCTGTTTAATGACCAACCGACCGACGGATGACATGGCTGTTTATTGAGCTGCTACCCGTATATATTCACGAAATTGGTAATGCCCGCAACGAGGATGCGTCCCTCCTCAACGATTCCACATTGCGTGTTGCTAACAAATTAAGAAGATGATTACATAGCCGCTTATTGATAGCCAAATACCAATTGCTATGCACTATAACAACTTACCCAGTATCGCCAGGTTGATATAGTACGTATTAATGGAATTAGGTGTAAGTTTCTCAAATAGGGCAAACGCTGGTCCAACGCCGAATTAAGCCTTCGGCATGCTGAAAGCGAAATTTAAAACCGGTGGGTGAAGGTTGGTGGGTATGCCACACGCACACACGCCTCCATGCCCCCTAACCCCACCGCCACCCACCCATCCCAGGCCCGATAAATTTTGAAATCTGGATGCTCTCAGTCCCAGATTGCATCTCCTACATTTCCAGAAATAAATAAGAACCATGAGTTCGTTGTTAATTTATTCTATTTTTAGCCATTTAATTTCAATTTTTGTTCGCTCAATTTTTTGAGCCGGTGAATGGTCAATACATTTTATCTGAAACAAAAAGTATTCATGACTATATGGTTATTTTATTATACAGAACATAGCAAATTACGAAGTTTGTACCATATCCTGTCATGTAGTTTCTTTTTTTACAAGCAAAAGTAGTACTCTGGTCATCATGTCCAGACTAATATTTTCGTTTGTACGAAGAGAAAAAGAATGCATAAAACACTATTTACTTACATCTCTTTGGGAAGAAAAAAAATGGAGGGTTGGTGAAGATCTGGTGCCGAAATTCCACCCATCACCCCTATTATAATCCGCTGCTTAACACTGCTGATTGAATATTTAATTTTGTATTCCAATGTCCAAGATCAGTCTTTTGTGTACGTATCCTCAATAAACTAGCTCATGGTAGGTATATGTGCGCCATCATATCAGAAAGCTGTACCCAACTGCTCAAAGTAAACCTCACCAACTCTAATGAACCTTTCCAGTGTTAGCTATGCCCCTCCCATCTCTATCTAAGTGCCACCCACACCTCGTCCGTGTAGAGATTGATCAATCTTTTACCTCCCTGACTATCAATTTCTAGAACACTATACAGCTAAGCTGTTGAATATTTAGTAATTAATTAGACTGGGCGCTGTTGCTGCTCCAGTCAAATTAGTTTCGAAATATTCAACAGAATATTAAATTGTAAAGACATACAATTTGCACAACGTATCGGACTATTAGGCGTTAAAGACGGACTATATCGAGTCATTCAAGACGTGGTGATTATGACGTTATCTTACACGTAACGTAGTTGATTATGATGTCGTATGATTGATGGGTGAACTTGGAAAGGTCCATTATGGCATAGTATCTCCCCAACGAAGTCGAGTCCTTTCCTGCCATGATAGAATATACGCTAAAATGTCGTTGCGCGATCGGTGGGTCAAGATGAATATGTAACAGTTGATAGAGGAGCCCGGCTGGACAAACATTGGAAGCACATGCGTTTATCACTATAAATTCTTGTTCTTTTTTTAGCACAATACACCAGATGAAAATGCCGAGGAATATATGGATGTCGGCTTTACCATGTTTCTTATCATTGCCCGCATGTACGACATTGACCCAAAACTGGGTAACAGACGTAAGTGCTTATTTATTATGCCCATACTACGTATTTATATTTTGTGTTTAATTTCAGTGACAGTTGTTTTTCATGAAAATTATATTCGCTATGCTATATAACATATATTCCGTTGACCTAATATTAATGACATAGATGGCACTGCCATATGTTTGATTTATCGCTATATATGCGAAGGAGTCTGCTAAATATTTTAA
The DNA here is from genome assembly GCA_034401795.1 of Chaetoderma sp. LZ-2023a. Lineage (NCBI taxonomy): Eukaryota > Metazoa > Mollusca > Caudofoveata > Chaetodermatida > Chaetodermatidae > Chaetoderma > Chaetoderma sp. LZ-2023a. The sequence goes on from CM067367.1 coordinate 75,808,777, forward strand.
ATAATTTTAATAGACCTTTCCAGTTTAGCTATGCCACGCCCGCCTCTAGCTAAGCTCCAACCACACTTCGGTGTGTTGGGATTGATCGATTCCCGAATGCCCTGACTATCAATTTCCTGAAAACTATACAGGTAAGTTGTCGAATATTTTGTAACTAATTTAACTGGGTGCCGTTGCTGCCTATGACAGCAACAGCGCCCAGTCAAATTTTATTCAATATATATTGTCAGGATATTTCCTAAATCGTGAAGACATACAATTCGTACAATAACGCATACTCCCTCATCAACTATGCGTTCATGACGTACTAATTTACGCCATCCATTACGTCAAAAACACGTTATTGATTGTGATGTCATTCTATATGTCACATTGTTGATTATAAACAGTGGAAAGGTCCAGTGTTGTTGCTGTCTGAGTGGTCTATAAAATCATGTGGCGTTTTATTTTGACTAACAAATTGGTCAAATGTTTACCCGTGTGAACGAACAGATTGATTGTAACCCTAAATGCATATCGTCTCTTTAATATGTATGCTTGAATCGTATTTCCAGTCGTGATAACGTTTATGCAGCAGAAAGCGTTTGAGTTCTACAAGAAGAATTGTATGTCCATCGAAGTGGTGAAAGATGACTATCTGCAGAAGATAAATTTCCGTGTTAAAAACAAGGTATGGAAGCATAATTCCTATGGTTTCTCGGTACAGGATAATAACAAGGGCCAGGGTGTTGATTATTTCGAAACTAATTATACTGCAAGCTTTTACTGAATTATGCAGCAATGTCCATTGGTCGATTTACTGAACACCAGTTCATCTTTGATTTTAATTTGATAAATAAAATGTTGACATCAGTGTGGTAAGGGTTAATAAGATTCACGAACATAATTTGTATTTGATCTAGGAATGTCCCTTGTGTCAACGGTGCATCAGTTACCACACATAGACTGATGTACCATATTTGCTATGGTCCACTGAACATCAGAGGAAAGCTGTGTTTCGGGTTGTGCTAGTGTATCATCTTTCATGCGACTCGCTACAAATATAAGTCTCTCTGTCTGTCTGTATGGTACATGTACTGTGTTGGCCAGTATACCAAATGTTTGAAATTTCTTGAAAAGCCTCCTACGTTGCGACAATGGCGCATACCAGAGGCGTTCAACTTAGTTCATTACACGCTTAACTGGTTTCAGGTCAACGGTGATTGAACAATGGATGAATCCGATCTGTCACTCAACCACATCATAAACAAGTAGGCTTACATCACATGGAGGCTGAGGTCACAATCATAGTTGACAGAGAATCATCAGTCAACAAGCTGAAATAGGCAGTCAAGTTGAGCGTTTGAAACTAATTTGACTGGGCGTGCTGCTGCTGCCTATAGCACTCAGTTAAATTAGTTTCAAAATATTCAACAGCTTATCTGTATAGTTACCTTAAAATTGGATTCCGAGAATTCAGGGTTCAGTGTATGTAAATCGATACCAACACGCGCAATGAAATAAACAAGGAAGAGAACAGATGAATTGGGGTGGGGGGGGGAATCCAGTTTTAGCTATGCCCCGCCCATCTCTAGCTAAGAGCCGCTCACACTCTAGCCATTGTTGTGATCGATCGATTCCTGAAGTCCTTGACGATCAATTTCCAGAAAACTATACACGTAATTAGTTTCAGAGTATTCAACATACAATTCATACAACAGCGTTCAGTCCGTCATCAATTAGGTATTAGGGCCAAACCCAGCTACGTCATTCATGAAGTAATTGATGATGACGTCATCGTGCACGTCACGTTATTGATTATGACGTTATATGATTGAACGATAAACTAGAAAGTTCGACTATTTCTCCATCTTTTGGGGGAAGGAAATGAAGCAGTCACTTAGCCGAAATGATATTTTGAAGGAATTTATCGATGCTAGTCTAAAGGTCATCTATGAAGTAATGACTACATTTGGTGAAGAACAGAGATTGACGAATACAGACAGAGAAAATGGTTACTTTGGCAATCAAAAGACGACAAAATAGAAGTTCAAAATAAGAGATCGAAAATGTGAAGCAAATGAGTGCACCGGTCAAGCCGCCAAACCTGCGACTCATAAATGAAATATATATTAATATTCAGATTAGTTTGGGACCAGTAGATAATGTTATAACCAGTGTTATCAAGGCCAAACTGAGAAAAAAGGTGTTTGCTTCGTAAACTCGCCCTACACCAGTTTAAGATAGGAGACAGATTATCTGAAGGTTGTATCTGAAGCTATTTGCGAAGAAGTGGAGAAATTATGAGTCTGTAATGTTAAGAAAGGACAGGTTGATATTGATAAGTTTAAGTTTGTTAAGCATAACAGATTCGCGCCATTTTCCACGGAATGGACCAGAGTTAGTTATTGTGGAAAGACTGGTCTAAATTTCATGGATAGGAATATGAAAATGAATGCCGCTTATTAACCGGTTATCAAACGTGTTTTTTAAAGATAATGTCTCTAAATACTCTGCAACGGAGGAATCCAGTTTTAGCTATGCCACGCCCATCTCTAGCCAAGCTCTACCCACACTTTGCCCGTCAGTTGGAATCGATTGATTCCTGCACTCTCTGAATATCAATTTCCAGAAAATTATACAGGTAAGCTGTTGAATATTTTGAAACTAATTTGACTGAACGCCCAGGTAAATTGGTCTCAAAACATTCAACAGAATGTTTATTAAATAGGAAAATCATACAATCCGTACAACTTGACGGACTATATCTCGTCATTCATTATGTAATGGAGTATGACACCCGCCTACATGTGTCGTACCTGATTATGACGTTATATCATTGACTAAGATACTGGATTCCACAAATAAGAATTAACATACTTAACTAAGCAATGTGTGTACACTCAGGGCACCTGATGCCGCCTCTATTGGCCTTCGCATTTGCTTGATTCTCAAGCTCCGTCAACAGATCACATTAAGTTAAAACGTGATCAATTATATTTATCTTGCTTATGGTTCACAAATCAAACACCGAATAGATGTTTAAGAGTTGTGACAAAATAACGCCACATATCACGTGTTTTCTACTATCATACGTCACGGAAAATCACCCTAGAAGAGGTATAATAATAATAATAATAATAATAATAATAATAATAATAATAATAAAAATAAATAAATAAATAATTAAATACCAGTAAAGCAATTAACATTTTCAGTGCGGCGGCAGAAATCTGGGAACAGTGAGACATGAGTGTTTTATGTTGTCCACAATTAATATGGCCTTTTGTGACAAACAAGAAAGTTCCACATTTTCTCTGTTCATGACGAATTTGCTTGCTAGCTAAAAGAGTTATTGAACATGCTCACACACAATCTCGTATTTACCCGATTTCAACATGACAGGGCATATATTAATTATTCACAAGATACGTGTTCACAAAATGTACCGTAGCTGCTTATTCAAATAAAATAGATGTCAGTGGGATTGCCTAGTTTTTAACACTCTGAGGTGCGTGTTGCTGCTGCTAATGATACTACTACCCGGGCTGCTGCTCCTACCCCTGCTTACCTTTATGTTACTATTTCTAATATTGAAACATTATTGTTGTGTCTGCACTGATTAGTGCTCTATTTCTGTCCACCCTTCACTGTGTTACTATCTCACACACCTACTACTACTACTACTACTACTACTACTACTACTACTACTACTACTACTACTACTACTAATACTACTACTACTACTACTACTACTACTACTACTACTACTACTACTACTACTACTACTACTACTACTACTACTACTACTACTACTACTACTACTACTACTACTACTACTACTACTACTGCTACTACTACTACTACTACTACTACTACTACTACTACTACTACTACTAATACTACTACTACTACTACTACTACTACTACTACTACTACTACTACTACTACTACTACTGGACGAGACATAGCAGCATACACGTGACTGTTTGATATCACGGAGGTGACCAATTTGCTGTTTAATTAATTGATGCGAACAGATGTGCCATTGAAACGATGGAGATGTCATACGCAATGGACCTTTCCAATTTTTGCTATGCCCCGCCCATTCCTAGCTCAGCTCCACCCACAGCTCGCTCGTGTTGGGATTGGTTGTGAGCTGGGTGGTTGAAAGGCAGTCCGGTGAAAGAGTATTCAGTCCGTTGGATGCTGGTCTGGTGGTAGGGCACACTCCTCCCAAACGCTAGGCGACATGTGGCGCAGAATAGCCAGGTTTGAACGCCACTCGTGTCAAAAAATTGAAAAAACTAAAATCACATTCCAGATGATGAATGCATCTAGATCCTAGTGCCAGTGCCTCGTCAAAGACACGGTTCATATAACTAATGCCTGCAAATAACAAAATAGTACTTGAGAGTGCCTAGTGATCTAACAGGAGGAATCTCAGAAAATGTAAAAGTAAGAATATCTGGAATGTACACCGTAAAATTCCAGTCAATTCGCGTGGTTATGAGACGGGTGGTTGAAAGCCAGTCTGGTGAAAAAGAATTCTGTCCTCGGGATGCTGGTCTGTTGGTAGAACGCTCACCTCCCAACGCTAGGTGACATGTACCGCAGAATTGTCATGTTCGAATCCCACACGGGACGAAAAATTGAAAAAGGTAAAATTACATTCCAGATGATGAATGGGCTAAATACTAGTGCCAGTGCGTCGTCAAGGACAGGATTCATAGAACCAATGAAAGTACGAATATCTGGAATGTACACCGTAAACTTCCAGTCAATTCGTGTGGTTGTGAAATGGGTGGTTGAAGACCAGTCCGGTGAAAAAGGATTATGCCCCCTGGTTGCTGGTCTGGTGGTAGCCTCTCAAACGCTAGGCGACAGGTGCTGCAGAAGTTCCCGGTCCGAAACCCACTCGGGTCGAAAAATTTTAAAAAGGTAAAAATTACATTGCAGATGATGAATGAGCTAGATTCTAGTGCCAGTGCGTCGTCAAAGACACGGTTCATATAACTAATGCCTGCAAATAACAAAATAGTACTTGCGAGTGCTTAGCGATCTAACAGGAAGGATCTCAGAAAACATAAAAGTACGAATATCTGGAATGTACACCGTAAAATTCCAGTTAATTCGCGTGGTTTTGAGACGGGTGGGTGAAAGCCAGTCCGGTGAAAGAGAATTCTGTCCTCTGGATGCTGGTCTTAGTGGTTGAACACTCCCCTCCCAAACGCTCGGCGACAGGTGCCGCAGAATTGCCAGGTTCGAACCCTACTCCGGTCGAAAAATTGAAAAAGGTAAAATTACATTCCAGATGATGAATGCGCTAGTTCCTAGTGCCACTGCTTCGTCAAAGACAGGCTTCATCGAATCAATGCTTGAGAATAATAAAACCTACTACTCCTACTACTACTACTACTACTACTACTACTACTACTACTACTACTACTACTACTACTACTACTACTACTACAGGCTTCATCGAACCAATGCTTGAGAATAATAAAACTACTACTACTACTACTACTACTACTACTACTACTACTACTACTACTACTACTACAACTACTACTACTACTACTACTACTACTACTACTACTACTACTACTACTAATACTACTACTACTACTACTACTACTACTACTACTACTACTACTACTACTACTACTACTACTAATATTACTACTACTACCAATACTACTACTGCTGCTGCTGCTGCTGCTGCTGCTACTACTACTACTACTACTACTACTACTACTACTACTACTGGACGCTTTCCTCAAACAAAATGACAAATCTCAGGCAGTAAGATAAACCAAAATATCTTGAATTTTTTCAATTATTGAAGATTCTGAGCGAGTGCGTTGACAATATTGACTACTACTACTACTACTGCTGCTGCTGCTGCTGCTGCTGCTGCTGCTGCTGCTGCTACTACTACTACTACTACTACTACTACTACTACTACTACTGCTACTACTGCTGCTACTGCTACTACTACTACTACTACTACTACTACTACTACTACTACTACCACTACTACTGCTACTGCTACTACTACTACTACTACTACTACTACTACTACTACTACTACTACTACTACTACTACTACTATTACTACTAATACTATTACTACTACTACTACTACTACTACTACTACTACTACTACTACTACTACTACTACTACTACTGGACGATAAATAGCAACATACACGCGACTGTTTGATATCATGGAGTTAACCAATTTGCTGTTTAATTACTACAAATAGATGTGCCATAGAAACGTTGGCGATGTCATACTCAATGGACCTTTCCAATTTTAGCTATGCCCCGCCCGTCCATCGGTCAGCTTCACCCACATCTCGCTCCTGTTGGGATCGATCGATCCCTGAACTCCCTGACTATCAATTTGCTATGGCAGCAAAAGTGCCTTGCCAAATTGGTTTCAAAATATTCGACAATATGTTTTTTTAAATAGTAAAGACACACTATTCATTATACCATGTCGGACTATTAAGCGTTTAAGACGGACTAAATCGTGTCATTCATGCTACCCGTCACGTAGTTGATTATTTATGATGCCTGGATAAACTTGAAATGTCCATTCTAGTAGCATGCAGTTTGGGCCATTATCTATCACACTGTCTCTATAATAGCTGGTACATTAAGCAAGACATTCTGCAATGTCCTGTAGAAAACAACAAATTAATTAATCAATTAGCTAGTGAATTAATTAATTATTTAACAGATTATCACTGAATACCTTGATCTTTGAGACAATGGTGTCCTTTTCCTTTAACTTAGCAATAAGCTTCCTGTGCCACGTTGCTGATGATGAAAAGAAAACAATGTACAATGTTTGTCACAAGTGAACGAATCAAACGATTTCACCACATGCATCAACTGCGTCTTTGTCAACTAAGTTTCGACATTTTTCAGACTTGGGTATCTGGAGTAGTCTGTTCTAGTGAACTGATACCTCTCTGACATGTTACCATTACACACCGACTGACCACGAAAGTCAAGGAGCTTAATGGACCTTTCCAGAGTAATGACGTCATATGACGTCATACTCAGCTAAGCGGCGTGGAGGATGGCGTCATAATCATTACGTCATAAATGATTCTATACGGACCGTCTTTAACTCTTAAAGGTTCGACACGTTGTAACAATTGTATGTCGCTACTATTTAATAAACATGCTATAGAATATTTTGAAACTAATTTGACTGGGTGCTTTGGCTTCCATAGGCAGCAACAACACCCAGTCAAATTAGTTGCAAACTATTCAACAGCCTACGTGTATAGTTTTCTGGAAATTGATAGTCATTGAATTCAGTGATCGATAAATCCCAACACGAGCGAGGTGTATGTGGAGCTTAGCTAGAGAGGGGCGGGCCAATGGAAAGGTCCATTCCTTTGTATCCCAACTATTCCAAATCGGTGAAGAAGCACTCAACTGGTGGTCCTACCAGACTGGTTAGAACAAATGTTAGTTGGTAAATGTGAGAATTATCTGCAGATAGGCGAATTGTTACAGGATAGAGTTTTGATGTATTTACGTGATCAACTATAAAGTTTTGGTCCGTTTGGCCCGTAATTTCAATACGATCTGACAAGGTGATATATAATGTTTATGTCCTGAGCCTTTGTTAGCTGGCACGTTGGTGTGTTGTGCTCGACATTCATCATAATCTATAATTAACTTCATCTATATGTAAATGTCAATCTGAGAAGAACAAATAAATGAGTTGTCACTTATAAACACAAGAGCACATTTAGAATGCAATAGTTTGACACTGACACTGCTCATTGGTAACTCTGATCGATAGACACAAATCTCTATGTTTTATATAACTACATCTATATTACATGGCTGATGATATCACCATGGTGTGCATAGTTTAGCAATGTGTCAGCACGACCTTTGCCATTTGTACTATTGTGGCGCCTTCAATGAGAACTATCATTCAATCGGAAGCTCCGAGACATTGAAACCATTGTCAATGAGGTGTCTTTAATAGTGTAGAAACTAAGTAACCACTTAAGGAACAATATCATACACCTGAGCAATATGTAACTTACTTCAGCATGTTTTGCTCACCTGGCCCGAAGAGCCAAGTGATTTATGCAATGGTGCCCATCATTCGTCTGTCTATGGTCCGTCCGTCGTCTGTCCGTCGTCCATCAACTTATGCTTTAAAACACTACTCTTCATTAACAACTGGTCCGATTTCAAATTTGGCTGTAAGAACCCCATGGTCGTAGGCTCCAGAATTGCCCTTTGGAATTTTGATTCATCATTTCTTTTGGTGATAATCTGAGATTTTATGAAAAATATACCGGAAATTGCCAACTTTTTTCTTCTCCTTACCATTCTGAGCTATTTCATCCAAATTGGCTGAAAGGACCCTATGGGGGTAGGCTCCAGCAGGTCCATTCAGAATTTTGATTCATCAATTTTTTGGTTGAAAATCTTAGATTTTATGAAAAATGTACCGGAAATTGTCAAATTGCTTCTCCTCCTAAACCATTCTGAGCGATTTCAAGCAAATTTGGCTGAAAGGATTCTGTAGTGATGAGCTCTAGAACGCCATTCAGAATTTTGATTTGTCCATTTTTTGGGTGAAAACCTTAGATTTTATGAATGAAAAATTTACCGGAAATGTTCAAAATGCTACACCTCCATAGCTGCTTGATGTATGTCAAACAAATTTGGTTAGGTGGTATTTATGGTGGTAGGCTCCAGAACTTCCATTCGAAATTTTGATTGAGCTATTTCTTGGGTGAAAATCTTAGATTTTATGGCAAATTTACCGGAAATTGTGAAATGCTTCTTCTGCTTGTCAACTTAACTAATTTCAAGCAAATATGGCCAAAAGGATCATATGATCATAGGCTCTATAACGTGCATTCAGAATTTTGATTCATCACATTTTTTGTGTAAAAATCTTAAATTTTATTACAACGTTACCGAAAATTGTCAAATTGCTTCTTCTCCTTACTACTTTGAGCAATTTCAACCAAACTAGGCTAAAATGATACTTTGGTCATAAGCGCCAGGATTTTCATTCACAATTTTGATTTGTAGATTTTTCCTGTGAAATTTCTTTTTCCATCTTGTTTAATGCAATGAATCATGTATATTTAGATGCAAATGCTTTAAATGATAATGGTCTAGGTGTGGCGTCACAGGCCTTTGGGCCTCATGTTACTTGCGGTGTGGGTCTCAGACCTAGGAGTGCTTTGTGCTTTAAAAATAGCAGCCTTATATGTGTGGAACACCATTTAGGTAATTTGAAGTTACCCTGGGCCTCAAACATTAACATCTGGTGTTTTGTTTGTCCTGTCACTTTGTGCAGGCTCTTGAAACATTCAGCTCTATACATATGCACCTGTTGACTACATATTGTCCACCTCTGATTAAACACTAGTACCGTTGAACAAGGTCTAACGATAATAATCTTAAAATCAATTTAATTCACGATTGTGTCGCCTATTGTTGATTATTTGTTTTCCAGCGCGTTCTGCGAGAGGAGGTAAAAGAAAAGCTTAAGTGGAGCGTGGACCGGTCATCTCCTAGTAACAAAATCCGTGATCTGATGGAATGGACCAGGGACATTATGAAAGACATCGCTTATCAGAAGAAGATTCTTAGCAATCCTATTGCAATATGTCTCACAAAGGGATGGTAAGACATACGCAAACTCTTTTCCCAGTATTAATAAGTGCTTTTTAAATGCTCTTCATAATGGCTTACGTTTAGAATCCCTTTTTTATCTATCCCAATGTTGGAAAATTCTAGTTTTCCATAGTATTTGTTCTTGTGCTAACATGTAAGTCATATCAGAGCAAAGGCGTCAAAGTTTCAAAATGTAAAGTGAAAGGTAGGCGGAGCTTAGCTTATAAATGGGCGGACATAGCTAGAAGATGGGCTCTCTATCGGGAGAGCGTAAGTAGATTGGCATATACTTTTAAATTAATATGATATTATTACAACATACTGTAAGGTATGCAATGCTAAGTCTATATTTAACAATGTCAAGATATAGGTGTCTACTACGGCAATGGGCCTTTTCAGTTTTAACCATGCCCCGCCCATCTCTAGCCAACCTCCACCCACACTTCGCTTGTGTTGTAATCGATCTATCCATGATCGCTCTGACAATCAAGTTTCAGAAAACTATACAGGTAAACTGTTGAATATTTTGAAACTAATTTGACTGCGTGCTGTTGCCTATAGCAATTCGTACAACGTGCCAGACTATTAAGCTTTTAAGACGGACTAAATCGATTCATACATGCTGTAACTAATTATGACGTCATCATACGCGTACCGTGGTTGATTATGACGTCATATAATGGATGGATAAACTGGAAAGTTCCATTATGCTTAATGATGTAAGGAATATTTTGTTGAAACAACTTTGACAAGAATTTGTTGGTATCTGTCAAGCTAGTCATCAGCTTATCTGAATTAATTCAATATCCTACGTGTATTAATTTCAATTTAATCCCTCTTGTGTGAAAAACGCTTCAACCCGATCAAAATACTACTTATGTCAAGTAACTTGTTAATGATCTAGATTTTTCAAGAGCATTGAATTTTTGCGCAGTGAAATTCAGTTTGCAAGTTAATAGACGACTATCTTTGTAAATGGAATTTACAAAAATACCTTTCTGCTGGCCTGCAAATGGACATTGTTTGAGATAATGGCATAGGCATTTTTGGCCGGCTTGAATGATTAATGGTCAAGAAAATTCAAATTTGTTCTTAGTCAGTGTCCATTTGCAGGTCGAGAAAAGAATATTTTGAAAATTTACTGCTGGTATAACTGTTTATCAAGCCAGTGATTCCACTGGTAAACTTTCAACTGTAGTCATCAGGTAGCCTGCAAATGAGCATTCGTGAAGCCCCCTAGAGAGGGCCATTCTGGCTGGCGTAACCATTAAAGGGCTGCCATAAGAGGTTTTAAATTGAGATATTAGGATATCCTGATTGATATTTTTGTCTTGTTGGTATCTTGTTATTTCGTTTTTACTACCGGATAATATGAGAAAATACGATAGCATTTCGCATGGCGGGAGACAAGGTAGGACTCTAATGTTTAGGTCTGTCGCTGCTCAACGTACACCAATTTCACTCAATAGATGAATCCATTTCTAAATGTGCCTCTCCCACCTCTAGCTAATCTCCGTCATCTTTTGCGCGTGTCAGAATCGATTTGAAACATCGCAACGTGAATTCCAAGGAAACAATGAAGGTAGGATGTTGACTATTTTCATATCTAATCGTCTCTCGCCAACTTGCACGAATTGTATGTCTTTGATTCCTTTGAATATAGTGAAACTAATTTGACTGGGGCTCCCAGTCAAATTAGTTTCAAGATATTCAGCGAACCAAAGGCATACAGTTCATTCAATTTGGCGACATACGTTGAATTTTTCCTGACAGAGTTACGCCATTATGATTCGACGTCATGTGGCGTATGACATATTTGATCATGACGCCAGATATTTGAGTGACTGAGCTCTCCGTTTAACTCTCTTAACATTTCAGGTTGGTGTGGAATCATGCGGTCACGCTGCTCAGCTTCGCTATTAATATTCTTATGCTCGTCACATGGAATGCATCGGCTGCTCTACCCGTTAAACCCTCTGACAATACAACTGACCTGCCCTTTGGCATCGATGAGTGAGTTCCATAAGTATAATATTCACCTATAGGCAGGGCCAGTTTACACATATTTGGGGCTCATGGCTAATTAGTTACATACATTGGACTGAAAAGACAGCTAACTCTATGTTTTCTGCCAGGCTTAAAATCCTAAATTTAAACTACATAGACAGGGGCCAAGGTAACATCCGCCCGGAAACAGAACTGGGCAGTAATATTGTCAATCTAACTGGCTCCCCATTAGGTGAAGCAGAGCAGTCACTGCTTAAGGTTCTCATCTATTCTTAAAAGATACATATCCTATCTAAATTTAGGACTATTTGTTACTGTATGGACACTTTAAATAACTTGGACTTTAGCCGCCATTTTAGATAGATATTTGCGGGCGCCATTATTTCAGACTCTATTGTCTTCGCCGGTGAGCAATTGTCCGTATAATAACATTCTCGCAACGCCAATGCTAGTCATTCTTTTGTTGGCTTTCAAGGTGAGCGCATAGTAAGCATAGCATAGTACAATATTAGTTCTATATTTCCTATGGTGCAAATAAAAACAAATATATCTATAACAAGTTACTGAATGCTGTTGCTGCCCTATAGCAGCAACAGCTTTCCGGAAGATTGCTGTCAAAATAATTAGCTGACAATACAATTGTCACTAGGCAAAGTTTTGATAACAATTTGGCTGAAAATCGTTGATGAAACAACTTTCAATCAAATTGTTCTCAAAATAATCAGCAGGACACTAAATGTTCCAAGACCTGCTGAAGATATTTTGAGCAACTTTATTGAGTCATTTCTTACTCAGGCAGCAACAGCGTTGTCACATTTTTATCAGAATAATCAGCGGGCTTTCTTTTTTGTTAGCTAACAAATACCTATAAATTAGACCTATATGGCACACGGAATCAAGACCCAGTCTCAGATATGCTCGAAAATTCGGTTCATTTCATCGTCAATCAGGAGGTAACCGTATTATTCTATTCACGATTGGCACGTCAGAGGCGATCTCGCGTGTGCTGGCGGACTGCTGGGTCTTTGTAAAAATATTTCACTCTGATATATGCATACGATTTAGGCCTAATTAATTGTGTACTTACTCACGAACAAAACAGGAAGTCCGCTGATTATCCTGAGAAAAATTTGACAACGCTGTTGCTGCCTGAGTAAGAAATGATTTTAAATAAAGTTGCGCGAAATATCTTCCGCAAGTCGTGCACGTTGACTACGCTGCTGATTATTTTGAGAACAATTTGATTGAAAGTTGTTGCATCAACGATTTTCAGCCAAATTGTTATCAAATCTGTATCTAGTGACAATTGTATTATTAGCTGATTATATTGACAACAATTTTACGGAAAGTTGTTGCGGCTATAGGCAGCAGAAATTTTCAGTAAACGTGTTATAAATATATTTGTTGTCACTTGCACCATAGGAAACATACGCAACTGGCAATGAACCACGCTATGCACATCTATGCGCTCACCTTGAAAGCCAGCAGAAGAATGACTAGCATTAGCATCTCTAGAATGGTTTTATACGAACAATTGCTCACCGGCGAAGACAATAGGGTCAGAAATAATGGCGCCAGCAAATATCTATCATTTCATGATTTGGCAACACACAAAGGCACCATTTGAAGAATTTTTCGAAATTCTGAACAATCATGATCCGAATATCAAATTAATAGCAATCATTTACGAGATGTCTGTAGATTTCCTGTATGTAACCGTATATACTGGTCTAAAGTGTGAAACAACTGGCTATTTAGACTACAAAGTGTATTTCAACCCAACCGATTCGCATCAGCTACTGCACAAAAAATCTTTCCATCCGCCTCATACTTTTAAAGGAATCGTAAAATCTCAAATAATACGACATGAATTCTCTACCCTATTCAAAGCCCTCAAACCACGAGTTTACTCCTCACGATTCTTGCGCAAAATCATATCTGAAACATTGGACGGTTTAAAAACCATTCCAGATAATGCCTCAAATCATCGGCCTACCAAAATTTCTCACAATCGTCCGGTTATAGGTGTAGGCGAAACTCGCAAATGCAGAAAGAAAAGGTGCAAGTTAGATGCATTTCTCCTGAACCAGAATACGCTCACCAGCTTTCAGAACAAAAGCAAATTCCAACTTGAGTCTAATCTATATTGCAACTCTGAAACTGGTATTTATCTAATATCATGCAAATTGTGCCGAAAACAGTATGTCGAAAACATTATGTCGGCTAAACCAAATGTCCATTAAGATGGCGGGCAACTCGACACCTTTCAGATATTAGGTTAGAGGAAGACACACATGTTGCCGAACATTTTAATCTTCCTGACCATTTGGTCCCTCGTGACTTTGAAATTGTGCCGATTGAACAGTCACCCCTTTCAGATACGGCAGTAGAAACTGATAAACAAAGAAAACTTCGAGAATCATTTTGGATTAAAAACTCGAAACACAGTGACCAAGGGGAATAAGCTCAGACCCAGGCTTATCTGATCAACGTGACAAAATCCCATACATTCTGACCTATAATCGCAAAAACGTTGAAATTTCCAAAATCTTGAAAGATGATTATTAAAACCTACAGGAGAACCTGAAACAACCCTTCAACATGCGTCCAGTAATTGGGTTTAAGAAAAGTCGGAATCTACGTGACATCTTGGTAAAAGCAAGACTTAAATAGCTATCCAGAATATCAATCTCAAGTATTCAACATTAACCCTTTCATGACGAAGTCAGCCAAAAGCGGCCTCTGTAGTGATCATGGACAATGCCCCTTTGCCGGCTGGGATTGGAGTATTTTAGAAAATTTACCACTGTAATGACTGGCTCGGGAACCGAGACAGTCATTCCAGTGGTATATTTTCGGGAATGACCATGGCTGTGCCAGCAAATGTACAATAAATAGATAAACACATATTTTGATTTTGTTGAACAAATTTAGCCATTAAACGGTTAACATTAATGCCATATGGCTTTCCTCAAACAAAATTACAAATCTCAGGCAGGAAGATAAACCAAAATATTTAAAATTTCGTAAATTTTTTCATTTATTGAAGATTCTGAGCCAGAGCATTGGCAATATTAACTACTACTACTACTACTACTACTACTACTACTACTACTACTACTACTACTACTACTACTACTACTACTACTACTACTACTACTACTACTACTACTCTACTACTACTACTACTACTACTACTACTACTACTACTACTACTACTACTACTACTACTACTACTACTAACACAAGCTTCCAGTCAAATTGGTTTCAAAATATTCAACAGCTTACGTATATCATGACTGTAAATGTGAGATACTAAGACTTCAGGCGCAAATGGGTCAAATATGATAAGTGTTTGTGATTTGGGCGATGTTCGAGCCCCATTATCCTTAGCCTTATTCATGTTCTGTCTATAGATCATCTACAAACTCACTCAATAAAGAAAGATATCCAGGCTTTAATGGGTAATTGTTGACACATATCTCCAGTCTATGAAAGCTGCCAAGATTTACTTTTCAACCAATCAAATAAAGGCTAGGCTCTCTCAGTATATGCATTCAATAATACAGATGTCATCACTAGTTTAGCAATGTTGTGTTAGACCAGCCATACAGACAGGCTCTTGAACATTGTGAAACTAATTTGACTGGAAACTGTTTCTGCCTTAGTCAACAACACGCGTTAGGCAGCAACAGCTTGTACTCGAGTTAGTTTTAAAATATTCAACATGATAGTGTAATACATAGTTTAATACATTGTGTTGTATTGATATATGCATGGCATCATGCGCTCATCAAACGGCATGTAAATATGATACATAGAAAAGAAATCAGGAAAGTGAATGCTATGGATGGAATCGATATACCATGTTCTATCCGTACAATACGACAATTGAAGAATAAAGTTTTAGCCATGCCCACCCCCCTGTAGCTAAGCTCCACCAACACGTCTCCCGCGTTGGCATAGATCGTTTCCAGCGAGATATACAGGTAAGCTGTTAAATACTTTGAAACTAATTTGACTGGGCGCTGTTGCCGCCCATGTCGGCAACAGCGCCCAGTCAAATTAGTTTCAAAATATTCAACAGATGGTTTATTAAATAGCAAAAACATACAATTCGTACAACGTTTCGGACTAGTAAGCGATAAAGATACGCTTACTCGAATCATTCATGACGTCATGATTATGACGTCAGCATACACGTCGCGTAGTTAATTATGACGTCATATGATTGAGTGACGAAATGGATTTATTAACTACTGTTAATGCTCATAATTACAATAACCTTTTACCTGCTTTTCCTCATATTCAATTGAGCTGAGATTAGTGTTGCTTTAACGGTCCCATAGATTGATTAACCAGTAGAGGAATGCCTATCAATAGCATTACGAGAATGGTTTTATACCGAGAATTGTGCGCCCTGGCAAAAACAATGGAATCTGAAATAATGGTGCCAGCAAATATCTAACTAAATACATGTTACATTCCTAGTTAGTTAAAGTGTTTATAAAGTGACAAATAGTCAAAAATTTATGTAGGATGCACATCTTTTATCAATTTATGATAACTTTAAGCTATATCCGAATGTTCGAGTTTAGTGTCTAATGTGTACGATGTAGACTTCGCGTGCGATTAGCAATCATCAACTCAGTCTGCTCTGCACTTAGAATCGTTATCCTGGTTATGGAAGTTTTGTATGGACCAGAGCCAGGTGCGGATATAAGGGGTGGACGACGTGACTCTGGCCACCTCACCACCCCTTTCGACCTTTGCTCCAAGAAATCTCTGAATTAAAATTTTTGCCTTTTAACCAGTTACAATCATTTTTAAATGCGTAAGAAATATTATGTTGATATTAATTTGACTGGACGCTATTCGTGGTTAGATAAAAGTAATGGCCGAACCTGTCATGCTATAGTTAGAACATAACAGATGTTGTTAGCAGAATATACCGGTCACCACCCATCTGTCTTGACTCATCTGGGTTAATTTCAAACGCTCCAGAGTTCAAGGCTCGATCGATCCTAACATGAGCAAAGCGTGGACGGGCTTAGCTAGAGATGCGCAGGGCAAAGCTAACATTTGATTCATTCATTACATGTTCGTCTGTTTTTTTAGCCCAGTTCCGGTTATAGATAAGCTGTCAGCAGATGAATATAAGATGACAATATACATCCTGGGTGGAACTCATAACCTGCTATCAGTGTTCGTCCTCATCAGTTACTTTGTCTGCAACCACCCGAGCTTCCCAAATGTCAGGGAGTTCCTCAACAACATAAGGTACAGCAATGGAATATAATCTAACCAAACCACGGTGCTAGTTGTATCGTAATGGTGGTTGCATTTATTTGATCTAACACTATATGAAATTAATGTATTGAATTGAATTACATATCATTTACATTTTTCTCTGTGTCACTAATATCGTGTCCTTGCCCATGCACCTTCCTAGGTGCACATCGATGAGAATGAAAACGACTTCGTTGGCACGTTGTCTAAGATATAATACATATTCGTCATGTAATACCCTGATTACACCCACGGGTTACTTTGCTGGTATTGGGCAAATTCCTGTTGGGCCCATTACAGACATGGTAAGCGGCGTTATTAGGATACTGATAATATAAGCCATCGTTTCAATGTATTGTGAGTTTATTGCCCGAGTTTATCTTATATCAAGAGGGTTATGTGGCAGGTTGCAATGGTGATTGCATTATCTTTGCATCTGCCTGGATGTTGTCTACCTGTGTTATGTCTTTATGGTTCACAAGCACTGGTCATATTCATGACAAAACATTTCTCCGTGTGCTCACTCTACACAATTCTTTCATTCTATCATCATGTGACCAATATTAACTGTTAGCAGTGGCGTCGATTTTGTCTTGAGTTCTTCCTAAATTGTACACTTTATGTGTGTCTATGCTCCACTTCATAGATTATACCACCTACGCTTGTATATTGCCTCAACGTTTCAAACTTCAGTATTGCACGACTTTAACATTGGTTCCCAATAGTCGGTGGACTACACAAACACATCATTTCATTTAACACTTTCAGCCAGAAAGACAAAACCATCAAAAGCCTTTACCTTTTAATAAATATTCGGAACTGATTATTCTGAAGAGAAAACTCAAATAATCATAGCTATTACGAATATATGGATACATTTTAACTATGCTCCGCCTAATTCTGGCTACGATCCGCGCACTATTAGGCGTGTTGGAATGGATTTGAAACTTTGAACCATAAATTCACAGGAAGCAACAGCTCACAATTAAAGGTGCATATTCACAGCAAAACTACTGAAAATAAAATTGTTGAAATTATATACTTTTAGAGGATTAAACTTTGAGCTTATATGTAATGAAACGAAATAAATCTTAACATATGATGATTGCATTCCATATAAATTAATAAAAAAATTTAAGTTGCGAAAGAACAAGAACAACAACAACAACAACACTGATGACCGTTTTGTGAAATTAGAAGAGAAGGTGGACAAAATTATTGCAATGATGCAGATGCAATGTGCATCAAGAGAGCAAGAAATGAGGGACATTGCCAGTAAGATTGACTCAAAAGTCAAAGACTGTTTTCATGAGCTGGAAGAACGACAGAAAATGAAAACAAACGTAATTCTGGTCAATGTAAAGGAAAGTGAGCAAGAAGCAGATATTGGCAGAAAGGAAGAAGACAAATGTACAGTGGAAGAGGTTGTAATGGAAATGGCTGAAATCTCACCAGAAGACGTCAAATCATGCTTTCGTCTTGGTAAAAAATCAAACAGAACTAGGCCAGTGAAGGTAATCCTGAAGTCAGAGGAGCGTAAGGAGAAGCTTGTCAAAGGTGCCATTAATTTTAATAAAGGCAAGAAAAATAGCAGCAACAAAATAAACGTCAACCCTGACATCACACCTAAAGAAAGCGCAGAACAACGCGAATTAAGGATTAAGTTGGCGAAAAGAGAAAGGCCCATCCAAATGAAGTGCGCGTGATTAGGAACAACCAAGTGGTTAAGATCGACACTGCACGGCCAAGACCCAGTTCCCACTGACTGCACACGCAGTGACACAAATGTAAATAATGTAAATAAAGACCATGGACCTACTGCAACATGTATATACACCAATGCAACAGCTTGTTAAGCAAACGTGATGAGATGAAGCATACAAGTGAAGGTACAAACAGCCCAGCCCTAATTTGCATTACAGAGATATATCCGATACAGTAAATCCAAACAGTCCCATACAAAACGCTGAGCTCTAAATAGATGACTACGACCTATTAACAAACACGAACTATGGCAGAGGCGTTGCTATATATACACATAAAACACTAAAGGCACAAGTATATGAACCAACAAACGGTGACAGTTTTAAAGAATGTGTGGTGTACGTGGAAAACGAAAAGCAATACAAATATCCTAATAGGATGCATATATCGCAGTCCGCATTCTGATGAAATAAACAACAATCAGTTGTTCTCCGTTTTGGATTTCATTGGGGAGGCTCAGGCAGACTTCATTCTCATTACAGGGATTTTAACTTTCCCACCATGAATTGGTCATCTGGCTTATCTCCGGAACATAATGCCCAACAATGAATACATACAATGCGGAACAACATGCTCCTGCAACACATTAATAAACCAATAAGATATCGCCCACATGATAAAGCTAACATACTCGACCTGGTCCTTTCAAACGACGCTGACATGATAATGGATATCACCGACCAGGCACCACTAGGTAAAAGTGATCATGATACACTATTGACCCGCTTGCATCCAGACCTCTTCAACGATCCTACTCAGACTACTACCAATACATTACTGCTAAATAAGGGCAACTACGACAATATGAGGAAAGAACTCTAACCACTAAATGGGATAAAATGGCAAGCCTTAACACAAATGAAGCATAGGAGTACTTTCACCGTAAATTTACTGAAGCAATATATCACCATATCCCACTATCCGGACCAAACTCCAAAAGAAAAGCTGGACAAATAAAGATGTGTATGGAGCAATCAAAGCCAAAAGGAACGCATTTAAGAAATTCAAGAGAAGCAGGCGCTCTGAAGACTAAAATGAATATAAACAGCAAGGAACTGTGCTACATCGAAAATCAGACAAAACAAAAAGCTATTTTGAACATAAGTTAGCAATAGAGACCAAAACAAATCCAAAAGCATTCTGGAAGTATGTAAAAAAGTAATACTCAATTGAAGGAAACAATAGGTGACCTACGAGAGCCAGGTAGCGAGAATATAGCAGTGGCAAATCGTAACAAGGTATACGTACTAAACAACTTTTTTGCTAGTGTTTTACTATTGAGAACTTGGAAGATGTTCCTGGCAGCATGCCCAGGAATGACAACTACCTTGCTGACACTGTCATAAACCCCGGCAGCAGTAAAGAAAAAAGCTAAATCCTAATAAAAGTAATGGGCCAGACCTAATACCTGCTCGGATACTGTTAGAGGTTGCCGAGGAGATTAGTAAACCTTTGTGTATGCTATTTAATAAATCCCTAGAGGAAGGGGCTATTCCTGAGATATGGATAACCGCAAATGTAACTTGCATCTACAAGAATGGTCCAAAGTATGACCCTGGGACTTACTGCACAGTAAGCTTAACTTGCATACTATGCAAAGTTTTGGAGTCATTCATTATAGATGCGATTATGAACTACATGGAAGAATGCGGTTTACTAACGACATGCCAATACGGCTTTAGACCTAATCTGTTGTGCAAGACGCAACTATTGGAATACCTAGAGATACTAACGGAAATGATAGACAAAAATTAACCAGTCGATGTGTTATACTTTGACTTCAAAAAAGCATTCGACACAGTCCTACATGTAAGACTCTTGAAGAAGCTCAAGGCATATGGCATTGGGGAAAAGATAGCCAAATGGACAGAAAATGTCTTCATCAATCATAAATAACGGGTACGTGCAATGAGGCAATATCAGACTGGAAGGAGGTGTCAAGTGACTTACCACAAGGCAGTGAGCTATGACCTGTACTTTTCCTAAGCTTTATTAATGACCTACCAGACACACTCGTACACTCGTATGTATATGCAAGATATTTGCTGATGACACAAAGCTGATAGACAATCCATTCAGTGACAGCCTGAAACTCAACATCAACAAAACCTGCAAATGGTCAAAAGACTGGCAATTACACTTTAACTCTACAAAGATACACGTACTCCACTTAGGCAGAAACAACCCAGAGAAGCAATACTTCATGAGAGACACAGACACCCAACCACTTATAGTACCAACTGAAAATGAAAAAGACCTAGGTGTGCATATTGACAACAACCTTTCTTTCGATGTTCATATCAATACTGTAGTAAATAAAGCAAACGGGATACTGGGAGTGATCAGAAGGACATTTACATACATGGACAGATTTCTGCTTACTGCACTTTTCAAGACCATGGTAAGACCGATCCTCGAGTATTGTTATACCATATGGTCATCCCACCTAAAGCGGCAGTCAAAGAAAATTGCGAGTGTGCAACGCAGGGAAACAATATTGGTTCCTCAACTGAAAGACGGAAATTACAGAGGAAGACTAGAGCCACTCAAACTGATGCCACTAAAGTACCGTCGGCTTCGTCGAGATTTGATCGAAGTGTATAAAATCTGTCATGGCTACTATAACATCAAAGTAGAAAACATACTACGAAAGTCTGATGTGGAAACAACCAGAGGTCATAATTACAAACTGAAAATGGAGCAGTTCAACAAGGACATTAAAAATACTTCTTTTCAAACAGAGTAATTCAAAGTTGGAATTCCTTACCAGGCGACACTTGTCAATGCCAAGCGCCTTGAGGTTTTCAAAGTAAAAATGTACCAGAAATTTCACAGAATAATGTATACTTACGATTAGTAGGCAATAAACTAAATCCAACAAGGGATGACTATCCAACATAAACAAAAACCACTGAAAATAAAAGCACTTTAAATTTGCAATACAGTTTGTACAGCTTATTCTTAAGTGCCGGCGGCACACCGCAGCTAATGCTTGGATCAGTGGTCTGAAACTGTAGGCGGCACACCGCAGCTAACGGTTTCAAGACCACGTACATCCTCAAACACTTATGCAAAGAATCTAACAGGAAGAAAATGATCTTAATTGCAAGAAGAAACGAAATAGTAACTTTAAAACAAATGCGAAAATTTACATCGAAACAACCACAAGCCCTATTGTATATATCTTGTAAATAATGTAAATAATTGTAGAAAGCGAGATTTTAAAACTCGACCGCCACAACGACGGCGAAGTCTGAAAATTAACAAGTTAATAACGGGACTTTACCAGCCTTACGATTATGTCCCGAGACCAAGATGATATGTGATGACGAAATTGAAATAAACGATTCTCTATTTCAATTTCGCAACTTAAAAAATTATATTAATTTATATGGAATGAAATCATCATATGTTAAGATTTCTTTCGTTTCATTACATATAGACACATAATTTAAGCCTATAAAAGAATACAATTTTAACAATTTTATTTTCAAGCATTCGGGTGTGAATATGCACCTTTAAATTATATATGTAATATTCACAGAATGGTTATTAAATTGTAAATTCAGCAACACCATAACATTCGTGACGGATGATTCGATTTTCTTGACAGACCTATACAGTACTTTCATTGTGACGTTAGCAGCTAACGTGTAACGTATTTTATTATGACGTCAAACACTTGAGTGACAGGTCGGATCCCTCCGTTATTTTAGAGCCAAACATGTTGTAACTTTAGATATGTGAACTCCCATCTATTCGCAAGTTGCGTGTGCATTAGGTCTTGGCAGACTATGAATGTCGGACAGTAAACTTGGCTTTTGTGCAAACTAGTATTCAAATTAATTAACCTTCTTGACTCGATCATCTACTCAGACAGAACCAACACTTATGCTCGAATGGCAGATAAATCCTTTATTATTTAATGGATATGGTGTTGAAGATTTTGAAACTAGTTTGACTGGGAGCCTTTGCTGCATATGGGTTGATGATGGTGATGATTATGATGATGATGATGGCTGTGTTCTGTAGTTGCCGTAGTTTGAAAACATTCCACAACTGAAAGTCGTAATTTTTCTACTTTGGCCGCAGTTTTTTTAATCCTCAGCCATATTCCTTAGCACCCCACGCATGTTCTTCTTGGTTCTAAGTGTACCCAGTAATATACTTTCGATATTATCAATCTCAACATTTTGGGGTTACTCTTAATCCAGAGAAACGTATTTATGCAATAGAATGATGGCCCTTTCCAGTTTTAGTTATGCCCCGCCCATCACGAGTTAAGCTCCACCCACACCTCGCCATGTTGGGATTGATCGATCCCCGAATGCCCTAGCTATCACTTTCCTGAAAACTATACAGGTAAGCTGTTGACTATTTTGAAACTAATTTTATTGGCCGCTGTTGCTGCCTATGGCTATGAAAATTAGTTTCAAAATATTCAACAGCATGTTTATTAAATAGCAAAAACATACAATTTGTGCAACGTGTCAGACTATTAAGCGTTAAAGATGGACTCTTTCGAATGATTCATGACGTCATGATTATTACGTCATCCCACACGTCGCTTGGTTGGTTATGACGTCATATGACGTCATATGATCGATGGATAAACTTGGAAAGGTCCATTGTGATGCCAACCTGTAACGACCAGCATCGCAGATGATCATCAATGAAAGTTATTTTGCTGATGGAAGAATTAACTGAATGTGTGGGGCATTGTGGGTTGAACCTTCAATAGTTGGAAACATGATCCCGAAATGAGATGATGATGTAGAGTTATTTTGTACTAAGTTTGCGTATCCATCTTGGCCTATGCTTCCTATGTAAGACATACCTACTTCTCTAACCCATGCCAAACTCGTTGCATGAATCCATCCGTATATTGCACTGTTTGTATTTTGTCACCTTTGCCTTCACCCGCACGCAGAACTGACATTCGTGCACTCTTCGGATGTCCATCCACATACAGGCCATATAGGAGAATTGTACAAGTGGACACTGATGAAGGCGATACTACGGGAGGGTAAGGGGAGTGGATTTAGGTTAGCCTGTAGGTAGCGGCTAGATGTAGTTAGCGTTGTGCTAGCAAATCTGTATAAGTTTAGTTAAGTAAGATCAATATGAAAAAAATAAAGATAAAGCGCATACATATTGTTGTGGAATTTAGCATGATGCTTATCGCTTGTATGTATATGGGAAGCAATGCATAATAGGCAAATGCGTTAATGACTTTACCTTGCGGTGGCTAATTCTATAGTTAGGTTTCTGGAATTACTTAATTTAATTGAAATTAAATGTTATGAATGGGGTTTACAATGAAATACGGAATCTAATCAGCCTTTTCGGCGGGCAGCTTACCAATGGAAGCATAATTATGTTAAAACAGAGATGACTATGTATACTAAACAAAGAAGATACACCATATGCAGTGTTTAGTATACAGGAATCCCTAGGGTGCCTATTGTCAAGAACTTGAATTGAATTAAATCAAATCTTATTTTAGTTAATGAATATATGGTATATTATTTATATTCCATCAATGTTGTCAAATGTGTATTTCGTTTTCATTGCACAATGTTGTCTCATATCTGTTTGTCTATATTTATAAGTATATATATATATATATATATATATATATATATATATATATATATATATATATATATATATATATATATATATATATATATATATATATATATATATATATATATATATATATATATATATATAGAGAGAGAGAGAGAGAGAGAGAGAGAGAGAGAGAGAGAGGGAGGGAGGGAGGGAGGGAGGGAGGGAGGGAGGGAGGGAGAGAGAGAGAGAGAGAGAGAGAGAGAGAGAGAGAGAGGGGGGGAGGGAGGGAGGGAGGTAGGAGGTAGGGAGGGAAGGAGGGACGGAGGGAGAGAGAGAGAGAGAGAGAGAGAGAGAGAGAGATTCACCTTTCCGGTTTATCCATCAATCGCAGGACATCATAATCAATTAAGTGGCGTGTAGGCTGACGTCTTAGACGTCATAATCATGACGTCATGAATGATTCGATATAGCCCGTCTTTAACGCTTAATAGTCGGTCACGTTGTACGAATTGTATGCTTCTGCTATTTAATAAACATGCCATAGGAAGAAACACCACCCAGTCGAATTAATTTCAAAATATTTAAAATTATTCAGCAGCTTACGTGCATAATTGATAGTCAAGGATTTCAGAGATCGATCGACCCCAACACGAACGAGATGTTGGTGGAGCTTAGCTAGAGGTGGGCGGGGCATGGTTAAAATTGGAACGGTCCATCTAATTTCATACATATGTTCTTAGTCTGTGTTTTAATTAATGTCTACAGAAGAATGGTATTGTCTTATTAGATGATACGTCCTACCCCTGCAAGTACAGTTTGATCCACAAAGTTACATTATCTCAAATTTCAAGCTAACTGTGCATGTGCCCGATGATTAGTTTGAAAATAATATTATTGGAAACAGTAATACTGATTCATATGTCAGACACTTTTTCCAATGTATTTTCAAAGTATTCAACAAACTGTTTCTTACCATGCCCGGTGGTTGATGTATATACTGTTTAATCTGTTATGTTAATGTCTTCATGTTGTAGTCTTGGTGCTTCCTCCATTACGCTGGTCTCGTGTTTTTACATTGTCCTAAATCATGCTACTTATGACATTAGCTAGGAGAATATGTTAGGTAGTTTTATGTATCGAACAACCACAACGTTGCTGTGATTACTGAAACATACTTAAATCATTTCAATCAATACACCACACAGACAAGAGTAACACCAATTCAGCATAGATATGGTACATGATTCGTTTCTCAATGCCAAATGAATTGGTATTTAAATTTGATGGTTATCCGTGATTGTGAGTTGCTTCAAAATGTGTTTGATATGTTGTTCGGTTATTACAAGAAATCATGTTTCTGTTAGTATACCAATGGAACATTTCTAGTATTTAGCAAATAACCCTGCTCTAATGAAGAGGTCAAATCTGTCACTCAAGTATCTGATGTCATAATCAGATGCATCACAATTGTCTTTCTCTGAGAGAGTTACAATAACATGTACACACTCTGTTGAGTATTTTGAAATTAATTTGAGCTAGGGCAACAACAGTTCCCAGTTAAATTAGTTTCAAAATATTTACAGATTACCTTTATAGTTAGCATGAAAATTAGATTCCATGAATTCAGTATTCAAGGGTTTCAAATCGATTCCAACATGTGTAAAATGTGGTCGAACATTAGATAAGAAATGGGCGGAGCTAGAAATGTAGCCCTCTACTCGATGCCCACATTGTCTTACAATTCTATATCAGCAGCATAAATATCCAATCCGAATTATACATGAAGGATTTTACAATATGTATTTAAAAAGAAATTATCGGTTCTACCTCGGTTTTCTCCAGACATTATTTTCGATCTTGTCATTTAGCACAAGCCTCATAAACCATACAATTCCCATAAAAAATTTCACTAATCAATTTCTCTAATCATTTACTGTTTAGTATAGAGGAATAAATCAGATACTATGCTGATCCTATATAGCATACGTTATTGTTTGATTGTTTGATTTTCTATCCAGAAAACCATTCCGAAAACGGGATGAGACGGAAGTGGAACAGGAAAGACGAAAACCTCACATTTCTAAACTGGATGCACGTTTCTTCAGCTTTACAACATTATTTTATTTGGTAAAGTCATATTTTATAAGAGATTATCAAAGTGTATCGAGGGTATGCATATAATGTCTCAAACGACCAAACATTGCGATTATTTGAGAAACATGCTCGACCAATGCAGCAACCGCGTTTTGTCAAGAGACGGACCAGATCCACCCTTCAATTATCTTACGTCATAATCAAATATGGCATGTGTTTGCTGATGTCACAATCAAATTAACGTAGCTCTGTCTCAAGAATCGCAATGTCTGTCACAAAAGTGTAAGAAATGTATGTATTTTATGAGTACACAATTTAATTACCATTGTATTGCATATTCTTATATTTATTTTACTGTGAGCTGTCGCTGTCATCAACCCAGTCAGATTCGTTTTCAAAGATTGAACAGCTGAAAATGTAAACCCTCTTGTGTGGTCAGCGCCTCAAAGCGCTCAACATACTACTTGATATATCAATTAAACATTTTGATGGGCAATATTTTTCAAGATATTTTATTTTTAGAAGACTATTTTTGTAAATCTACCACTGGATTTTTTTTGGCGCTTTGACCATTAAAGTAGTAATAGTAAAGAAACTAATTGTTTTACTTAGCCAGTGTCTATCTGCAGGTCGCGAGAAGAGCAATTTTGAAAATTTACCACTAGAATGACTGGCTCGGTTGCCTAGAAGTGCGCGGGGCATAGCTAGAAATGGATCCCTGTATTCTAAACCCTTTAAGTTCATTCGATTTATCGATATGTTTCGGAACACGATCACAGGATACAAATAACGCAGATCAGGGAGTGAGCAATGGGCAATTAGCCAAATGATTGTAGAATTGAGATCTGGCTAATACTAAGAGGAATTGGCTAAATATTTGGCTAATGATTAAAATCAGATTATCATAGCCTACTTAATTTCTAATTAGATAATCATTAAAAGTATCTTTAAAGAACATCTTAAGATAAATGTTTATATAACTAGTACTTGTATTGTGTTTTTATTATGACAAAATAACCTTGAAATCTTGTCTTGGATCAAAACCCCCATATAGGCTAGATATTGAATATTTTGCAAATAATTTGACCCGTAGCCTTAGGCAGCAACAGCTTCCATGCAAACCAGTTTCAAAATATTCAACATAATCTTGTTTCTGCTATGTAGAGCTGAAAGGGTTACCTTGTGGTGATGGATCGTAGCCATTGCAAAACATTCGCTAATATAGTTCCAATTTGGCCTAGAAAATTGTAGTTGCATAATCTATTGGCTAATAATTTTTGAAAGCCAGGTCTGTCCCTGACAGATCAAAAGTAAGCCTATCCACAAAAAACATGAAACCCATTGCATATTCTGAATGGCATTATTGATGCACATAATGTTTTTCCAACTTGGAAACGGTATAATTGAAAGATGATTCTAACTTAGAATCCTTTTCAAAATATCCATCAGACCGGAGGAATTTATTATTTGGTTTTCTATCATATATGTCTAAAAACCCGCATTATGGTTATCGTCTTAAAGTCAGGAATATTTACACTACCGGCCCATGACATTTCAGATATTCGTTGCGCTATCTGTCGCTGGGACGTTTTACCATGGTTACTTCTTTGCATTCCATCTTCTGAACATTGTGAATAACAATCAGTTGCTAAGTGGCGTCATTAGGGCTGTCACGCAGAATGGTATGTATGATGTCATTCAACAAGATTTCGTTATCATCCAAACTTCTTATATAAGCATTTCCTGTTAATATGAACTTTTATATCAATATACAGACGGTTAGTGTTACCTAAACAATTGTCGTTTTGTAAAATCAAAATGTTATCAAATTGAAGACCCGATTTGGAGCAACGGTCTTAACAGAAATTGTGTCTCTGAGACTGTTAGTATTAATTGGTTCGATCAATGGAACTGTATCTGTGCTGCTGGATTTGACCTCTTAACCGTTTAACCTTCATATCAGCCAAAATGGATTCTACAGTGGTCTTGAGAAATGCCCATTGTAGACCAAGTGAAGACTATTCTTTAAAATTTACCACTGGAATGACTGGCTCGATAACAGAGCCAGTCATTTCAGAGGTAAATCTTCAAAAATAGTCTCCTCTTGATCTGCAAATGGACTTTTTCAGTCAGAAATTGAAATTCTCTTGAGCACATTTGAGTGTTAATTGGTTAAAATGATCATCTTGAGTGCATTCCATGCCATGGCATAGACATAGGTAATGTTTACATTTCTCTCCGCTGTCTTGGTCATTTTGACTGTAGGTCATGGCTGCCACATTAAATCAATTCTTTTTCATATATTCAGCATATTTTATGTAGTTTACCTAAAGCTGTCTATGTAAGAATATAGACTGATATATGTTCGTACCACATTTGTTATTCTGGTTCACTGAATGTTGCTGTTAACACTTTTCAGGCAAGTCATTGTTATGGGTGGCTGTTCTTGGATTGGTTGTGTTCTATCTGTATGGTATAGTGGGTTTTGCGCTCATGCGGTCCATGTTCAATCCTACTGAGTACCTGTACTGTGACTCACTATGGCAGTGTACGATTACTGTCATCAGATACGGTCTCATTGGTGATCTGTTCGAGGTAAATGTCTACTAAATATAAGCTAAATAATGAAGGGATCCGATCTCCCAATCGATAATAAATGTAACACATGTTAGCTGGCATCGTGATCAAAATGTTATTGTTTCGTGACCTCATTTACGAAAATCGAAAACTCAATTATCTAAATTGTATGAATAGTATGTTGTTGATGATGTAGTCTAGTCGTAGGAGCCAGTTTTGGTGTGTCAACCTAGACAGAATTCCCACCTAAGTTTTTTTTGTGTCATTCGATTTGTAAGGTCACCCATAATCACACACATTTTGATACGGTCACTGAAAAGCTGTGGTGGACTGACTCGAGGAAGGGGCATAATCAAAAGCATGAGGCATCAGTGTGTCTACACTATGCACGCGTGTGATACTGTGCATGATGCCATGTCCAGTCTGACTAGGAAGCGAGACCTACGAGCGATGAACATGTGGACATTGGAAGAGCTAGACGTGAGCATGGCATGAGGAAAATTATGGAGTGGTTTCAAGTTCATGACCCCTTTGATGTCAATATCCCACAACTGCGATCTCTGGGCAGTGATTTGAGTGGACAGGATCAACTCTGATGAAACTGAGAACGTGGGTCAAGTGTTATAAGAGTGCACGGATGGTAAATTTGTAAATGAAGTATCCATGAAGAGGTCTCAGATTGGGTGCACATTAGATGACCTTAAACCGGGAATCAAGATTGATAAACAAACTGTGAATTGATCCATCGGTTTTGTTCATGCGATGTACTGCACTAGCGCAAACAGAAAATGAAGATATTCTTCCTTAATTTAGACACGAAATGGCTACAGCCCCTACTTCGTTATTCAAAGATTTTTCCATGAGGAAGTTGGATAAATCTGACCTGGCAAGAAAGATACAGATTGGTTTGACAAACATCGACTAAACTAAGTCCCCATTACCAAAGCATAGCATGCCTGTGATAGATGGGGGATGGCTTCTACATTATACAAGATTGCCAAAAAATACAACATATGCTCAGGTGCTTGAATAGTGCAGTTCATATCTTGAACACAAGTACAGAATGAATTGCATTGTATTTAATGGATAAGAGGATGTTCTTTCAACCAAGGACCATGTACAAGGTCGACGGCAAATAGGCACGATCTCTGCTGATATATTGGTGAACGTCACAGCGAAGACGCATGCTGAGCAGGAGGCATTCCTCCCGAATAAAATAAACAAAGATCCAGTTAATTAGCCTTCTGTCAAGTCATCTTCAATCGCTGGGCCCTGCCACGAAGATAAGTACGGGAGATGCAGATACACTGATAGTATCAATGGCACTTGACTATGCTCGAGATGGTCAGCCTGTCATAGTTGTTGCTGAGGACACATACATCTTCACAATGTTGCTGTATCACTGGGACGATAGATTGGCAGACATGCCCTTGAAGAAGGAAGTGAAACGCTCAAAATGTCGGCAATTGTACAGTCTCAAGGAAGCTGTTGATGTTGTCCCAGCAAAGATATGAAAGCGTATTCATATAATGCATGCATGGAGTGGGTGCGATACAATTTCTGCCACGTTTGGCCATGGTAACACGAATCTTCTGACGGTAATGTCTAAGTCCAAAGAGGTACAGGACTTATCTGATATAATCGGGAGTTGTGACACATCACAGGAACAAGTTGCCAGTGCGGGAATTAGGATATTCCGTGGCCCGTATGGTGGCACTCAGAAGGACATGCTTACTTCTCTGAGATATGCCCAATATATTCAGATGTTTGTGAATGGAAGTAAGATAGAGCCACAACTACTGTCACCGACTGAGCGTGCAGCTTACTTCCAAGGCCTCTGTGTTCACCTCCAGGTTGTCAGATGGCTAACTCTTAGTAACGATGAACAATGATTGAGATGGAAAGAGAAAAATGGGTCTTTATGCTTGATAATGACAGATCATGAAGCTGCTTCATCGAAGGTACGCAGCTTCAGTCGTTGCAAATGCAAAGTAACAACAAAGTGTGGCACCAAGCAATGCTTATGCAACAAAAAACGGATTGAAATGCGTGATCGCATGTGCAGGGTGCCGAGGTCAAATTTGCAGCAATATCGGCCATCTGGTAACTATTGATGAAGAAAATGATAGTTTGGCACATCCCGACCTCAAAGCGTGTGTTGATGAGCATCTCTATACTATCCTCAGTGGCAAACTTATTTCTTTTTTCGCTGACACCTGTGCATCTCAGCTGTTGAGTGACAAGGAATATATTTAATTTTTTCACATTTGTATGAATGTCGTGTTTTGTTGGAAAATAACAAAATCAAAACCCGTGTAAAATATTCGGCCCAAATGGGATCAATGGAGATTTTTCGTATGCGATTCAGGATTAATGACTGCTTCGAATGACACCACAACAACTTAGGTGGGAATTTTGTCACGGTTCACACCCCTCAACGACTAGGTTAACAATATAATTTAATAAAGATTATATTGTCTATTTTGAGACTAATTTGACTGGATGCTTTTGCAACAACTGCAGCAACATCTCACATCCAAATTATTCTCAACATATCCAGCAGCTTACATCTATAACTACATTTAAATATAGATTCTGGGAATTCAGGCTTTGAAATTTCAGATCGATTTCTATACCTGTAAAAGGGTGATCGGAGCTTAGAGAGAAATGGGAATTACATAGCTAGAAATGGAGCCCTCTATTATGAGGAAATGCTTGGTATGAAAACTATGCCTTGCTCTGAACCAGAGGCAGTGGGAGAGAGTGAAGATCGGGCAGCTGGGTCAGTCAAACAAAACTCCAATAAAGGATTCCTTTCATACTAATGCTCGGCTATGATGTCAGTTACCAGCTGGGAAATGAAAATATATATTGACCAAAGGATCTAATCTATTGAATGTTTGTTATTGCATATTAGATTTTACAATAACATACCCTTCTTTCACATGATGAACCTTTCATGGGAATTGTTTGAAATAATAACTTGTAGAAAACCTCAGCTATATTATTCAAAATAAAACAGACGGACTGCCATGCTGTATCTGCGTGCAAATGATTGACCAATAAGTATTAACTAACCGAACCAATAATTGTCTAGCTTACCTGACTTCAAAATAAAATTAAGCTCTCCTATTTCAAGAAACCAATCTGCCCGTTATACTACTATTTATTTTATTTTTTTTCATTGAGCATAGTTGACCAGAGACAATTTCTTGTATGCATCACACAATACATGTTGTCATTGTAACCACTGTTTTATTAGGTTATGAAAGCACATCCTACCGAGGCTACATTCACTAAGTTCGGATTCATGGTACTGTATCACGTGTCATTCTTCATCTTCATCACCACTATTGGCCTGAACATCATCTTCGGTATCATCGTGGATACGTTTTCCGAACTCAGAGACTTAAAGGTAATGAAATACCGACTAATGATTGGGTCAGATCTGCCACTTATTAATTACGTCACTAGTTACATGGCACCAAATCATAATGACGTATAGTTCTACTTCAAATAATGCTTACCAGATGTGGTATTATGATAATATCTATTATCTAGTTTTGCTCAAAATAAACAATAAAACGTCGCACTCTCCGTGGACCTGCCTTAAGCTGTATCAGGGAATTAAGTAGAGCCCCAGGTACATAGTCAATTCCCAGGTATGGACAGATTCGTCTATTTTGCTTTTGCAAAGGTCTTCCTTAATTTGCTCTGCAAATTTTCCGATTGTATTCAATTGCGAACACTATCGGTGTCATCATGGAAGGAATAGAAAAATCATCTCAGGGGCAGGTTGTATCTTTCTAAAAAATATGCATTCTTGCCGTATTACTGGTGGAAATTTTCCAAAAATGTACACATTTTAAAATAATCGCCATCGTTGGAGTCTCCTTGATACCCGCCTTCTTTATAAGTATATTCGGGTACCATCTTATTTATAAGTATATTCGGGTACCGGGTTATTACATTAATGACCCACTCCGATTCCTTCCAAGATGTATGTACCCTAAGCCATGATGGCGGCAAGATATAATGCTTGCACTCGTTCTTACGCCTTTTACCGCTGTTAGCTCTAGCTAGTTTTAGCGAGGGTGGTTGTAGGTAACATCGTGTTTTATGTGGACATTTATCTTAGATAATAACATTTTTTTCAAAGTCTAGGTAATTTCTAAGCATTGTGTTAACTTTATCTTAGCATTCTTAGTCTTTGATTTGCTAAGCTTTTATCACTAAGTATTCTTGTAATGTTTATTAATAAGATTTGATTATATTAGGCGACTGATCTAATGTGATCGGTTACTGCTAACGTGTTCAAGATTTTAATTGTTTATTTCTATGTTACAGAAAGCCACGGACCCGGTCAAGTCCCCTCTTAATACTAGGTGTAACAAATGTAACCGTGTCATCAAGCGGAAGTTTGCTGGTCACCACTGTGTAGCTTGTGCAATATTTAAAGTGGTGTTGCAGTGCGATGTGGTTGTCAGAGATTGTGGCAGGGTTCGATTCTTATCGGCACACAAGTTTGGCACATATTGTGAGAGATATGTCTTCGCGAGTGGACCAGACAGCCACGCAGAGCCTTGAGGAGCATTCATATAGATGCGTCACTAGATGTCTGGGTGCCTCAGTTCAAGGCTAAGTATGAGGCATCCAGCGCATGTCAAGTGTTTCGACGATGCAGTCGGTAGTAGGACAATCAAGTGGTGGTGGGTGGGGTGGGGTGATGGGTTGTCCTCTACTGCCCGTGAAGGAAACCGCACCCACCTCTACTCTCATATCAGGCTTAGATCCAACTCCTGAGGAGGAATTTTCGTCCATGTTCCCCAGTTGTCTCCTATAGTGTAGTCGGTCTCGTCCCAGGGTTCTTTCCCAAGATTCGTGTGGGTTTCCCAAGTGGGCGGTGATGTTGACGTGCTGGTGGGAAACTTCCAACCAGGGGTTTGTTGATCTGTCCTGCAAGGGGAACCATATTTTATGGCTCCCGTCGGTGTTCCAGAGACGGATTTCACAGCTCCCATAGGAGCCATGCAATCTCCAGTACCGGTGGCTTTGATAGCGTCAGTACCCATCGGGAACACACAAGAAACGATCGAAACTATGCTATTGTACATGGAAACCATGAGTAGCCATGATGAGGCCCTACAAATTTGAAGCAGGGCCAGCTTTCAGCATGGGCCATCACTAAATGCTTCATCATCCAAGTGTGTTAAGGAGGACGAAAACGGTAGTCCATTGATGGATGAGTCTTCGTTCTGTTCGGACGCTGAGTGGATGCAAGTCCTGCAATGGATGGCCCGTCAGCTAGGATTGTCTCCCAATCATGGCGCTCAGCATGACTCATTGAAGGAACAGATGTCAGACGTGTGGCTAGGACTATATCCAGTGGCTCTTTTACCATTCCCATTCTTCCACTTTATGAACATACATCTATCCGACATGTTGGAGGTTGTGGCGTATAGGTTTGCCCAGCTGGAGTATTCTTTGACTAAGGGCCCCAAAGGCATCATGGGCAATCATATCATCAGCATGCTAGAGTGCCTCCTCTATCAATGAAGAAACGAGAAGCAGTGACTAGACCCGTAGCAGGGAAATTAAAGATTCATTCGTGGTCCTGTCTATTTGCCGCAAATAAGGATTCAT
Source organism: Chaetoderma sp. LZ-2023a (assembly GCA_034401795.1). Lineage (NCBI taxonomy): Eukaryota > Metazoa > Mollusca > Caudofoveata > Chaetodermatida > Chaetodermatidae > Chaetoderma > Chaetoderma sp. LZ-2023a. Next base: position 75,843,388 of record CM067367.1, read on the forward strand.
TCAATGAGCTTCCACATATTGAGGACACATCATGAGCAGCCATGGCCACCTTGTCACATAAATATACTGTTCTGCAGTGGAAGCTCAGCTGCTCCACGGAAGGATGTGAGATGCCAGAAATGGCACACTGGGTTGGTTGGGATGCCATGCGCCTATCTCAAGATCGGCTGGCCAGATTGATTACTAGGACATTGACAGAGTGACAGAAAATGGTTCTCGAATGTATAGAACCAGGACCAGAGTTAAGATCTGCTTTATATTTAGCACCCTATTCGTCCAGGCGTATTCGATGCCTTGGCCCATCAAGCAATCTCCAATGTTGCAACAACAGGAGGTCGTTGGTAAGTAATGGAAGGTGATGAAAAGGGCACAGCCACAGGCCTATCGACTAAGACAGTAGGAGCCAGCTCATCAACCTCAATAATCATGCTTTTGTGTGGCTGGCCATGATGTCCATTGGCCATCCACTTCGCAGGGACCTGGCCTAAATATATGGAAGCAAATAACCAGCATTATGATGATGAAAGGAGAGGTGGCAGTGCCAGAAAAAGTAGTTACCTAAAGCACCTCAGAGGTAGCAGTACTGACGCGTCATATGTCAAGAAGCCACATGAGGGCTGGGCAGCACCATATTGGTCAGTCCTGGTGGGTTTCCAGCAGGATTCCTTCCGGTGGCATCGGGGAATTTGGGAGTCCTAAATCTTCACCCAAGTGTGTCAGTATCTTTTTTAATAACATCGACTGCAAGTTGTGTACATAATCCAGCTATCAGAGGCAGACTTCAACTGTTCTCAAGCTCAAGTCGTGCAAGACTCTTTGGTCTGTCATTGCTTAAGACATCGATATCAAACCAGATTGGTTCATCAAAAAATTATTGGTTCCATTAACTATGACTCCTGTTTGGACTCCCGTTCCAATGGAGGATGCTCGTTTGGAAGTCATTCGCTCAGAAATATCAAACTGTTGAACAAATTCAAAGTTACCAAAATTTCAGATGGGGACCACAGTGGCCATGATGTCAGGATTGAGAAAATGGGTTTTGGTATGTGTGTCAATACATCAGAAAGATGCTTATTTTTATATTCCTTTGCCAATTAATTTTCAGAAACACCTGCGGTTTGCATTCCGAGACAAGGTCTGGGAATTTAATGCACTACCATTCAGCTTGATGATGGCGCCCAGTTTCTTCATCAGAGTGCTTCTGGCCATGACAACCTTTCTTCGCAGGAGAAACATGGCTATTCATATATTACATAGACGACTGGCTGCTGAGGGCCGGGATTCCTCTCATTCTGTACAACGATCTTCAAATTGTCATAACTCTTCTGCATGCATTGGGATGGATTGCAAATGTAGAGAAATCAGAAGTGATGCCTTCCCAGGAATTTGCTTACCTGGAAATTTTCTCCAATCACAATGTTGGTATGGCTTATCCGGCAGTGATCAGTCCTGAGTTAAATGTCTCTAGGATCATATGTGATGGCGTGTAGGTTTCTCAAGATACTGGGTTTATTGGTACCATTGGAGAAAATGGTGCCATGCGTAGCACTCGGATGGATGCTGATTCAAATGTACTTATTGTCTTTCTGGTCTCCGAGGGCAGATTCGTCCTCACTGAAGAGTCCGGTGAAGGAACCATTGGTGTTTCACCTTCAATGGTAACTAACAGAACAGAATCTCCTGTGATGCATTCCATTGTAACCTCCTCATAATTTTCACGGATGCATCTGCAACTGGTTGGGTAGCGGTGATAGATGATCTGTTAGTGTCTGGAGATTGGGATCGGATAAATCTGCAGATACACATATATGTGTTGGAACTATTAGCAGAGAAATTTGCATTCCTAAAGTCCGAGAATCTAGTTCAAAAGAAAATTGCCATGATAAGGACAATAGGCAACTTAACAGTTGTGTCATACTTAAATCGGCAAGCTGGAACGAAGCCACCAGAGTTGCGTATGATGATATGGAATCTTCTGGTGTGGTGCCAGCACAGATATATTGTTCTCTCCGCAGCACACATTCTGCACAGATTGAACATCTTAGTGGATGTTCACCAGAATTCCTGGCTGCCGAAATCCGGACTTTATCATAATAGTACATCTGGTAAGTATGATTTGAAGTAGAATAAAAAAGTGGTTTCTAGGAGAATTGTTAATATTTACTAGATGTATTATGCCACTCCTCAGCTACCCCGCTGAGGTGAGGCTGGGCGGCTTTTGCTGCGTTTTGCCTAGGGCAAGCATAAGAAGAATCTTTCCTTTACCCGAGAATTTACTCGGTACTGAGGGCTTTAGGTAATTCATGGACACAACTTGAGCAGGTCCGTGTAGAGTGCGAACTTTTATTCTTTACTTTGAGCAAGATTAGATGATATACAGTATTATACTATTACATCTGGTAGGTATTAACAATTCTCGTAGAAACAAAATACTCTGTCATGCAAATTTAAAAGCCCTTCACCAATGTACGAATTTGAGGTCTTTTGTCAATTTTCAATTTAATAAACTTGCTGTTGAATGTTTTGTAACGGATTTAACCTGAGCAAGGCAGCAACAACCACACCCACACCCACACCACACCACCAATCCCCCCATCCCCCACCCCACCCCACCCACCACACCCCACACCCCACCCACAGTTAAGTCAGTTTCAGAATATTCAAAAGCTTACCTGTATAGTTATCTTGGAATTGGGCATAGCTAGAAATGGATACCAACTTTATAGCGTAATTATATGCAGACAGTTTACTAACATGAGTAGTTCGTTATTGCACCAGTTTTAAACTTTGGAACTTTCAGACTATATACGCATTGCCTTTACTTGCTTATTTTATGGTAACAATGGTTATCTTAATCAGGTTTGAGTTCAGCAAAGCATTAATACTTTGAACGCGAAAAGCCAAACACCAAAACTCATTTACATTATAATAAATTTTAGGGGGTATATTTTCAAACTAATTTGACTGGATGCTATTGTTGCATTTGGGAGAAGCATCCCCACAGTCAAATTAGTTTCAATGTATATGTTTCTTTATTTTTTAGATTCGGGTAATTCAGGGTCCAGAGGTAATTAAGTCATATAATGGTCACGTTGGGCCATGTCAAAAGCATTTTGGCAATGGGCCGTCTACCCCTAGATGATCAAACACAATATGATATAACCTCGTACTCCTTTAATTTGAGAAGTGTAATTGTCTAGGCTGTCATCTTTAAATAAAGTGAATGTATGTTTCAATAACAAGTCTAATTGTAATTGTTTTGATTTTATTTGTCACAGTATTAAAGTTAACGATCATAGTAATTCAATTAGTGCAATTTCCTATCAGAAACTGGCAACATAATTTAGTGTATGGTGGAGGAATAGAATCTAGGGGCACATGGATAATCAATATCTGATTATCATCATTGTTTAGAGCATATTAATATTGAATTTTCATGCAAATCAATCTGGGATGTGTGCTTTCGTTCACAGTGGACAGCGGAGTCTGATATGAGAGACACGTGCTTTGTTTGCAGTCGTAACAGCTACGACTTCGAACATCATGGAAAGGTAATGTGTACATTCACTTTGTCTCATAATGTTAATAAAGATACATTTTAATGTCCCGTTCTAGTAACTTTAGTGAATTATTGGAAATAGTTTGATTTCACAGAAGTAACGATCAGCAATTCATGTAATTGAACTGGACCAGGATATATAATAATATACAATTTAATATTTTCAAAGCATTGATATAACTATAAAGTTTGATACAGTCGCTGTGCTTGATATAGCTTACAAACAGCTACCCTTATCATTTACCGGTAACATCAATAAACGGAAGCAATGGAGGATTCTGGTTTATTCATCAATTATATTACGCCATAATAAACTACGTGATGGTGGGATGACGTCATAGTCAATTGCGCCATGAATAGCGTGGGTTTGTTCGTTGCGGACTAAGCATTGATGTATGAATTATATGGCTTTACTATTTAATAAACATTCTGTTGACTATTTTCAAGCTAATTTGCCTGGGCGCTGTTACAACAGCGCCCAATCAAATTTAATTAGCTTCAAAATATTCAACATCTTACCTGTATAGTTTTCAGGAAATTGATAGTCAGGGCATTCAGGGATCAGTCAATCCCAACACAGTCAAACATTTTGTGACGCTTAGCTAGAGATGGGCGGGGCATAGGTAAAGACGGGATTTCTCCATTTAAACCACTTCTGTTATGTAGTTTATGGGCGTGACTATCGTGCCTACCATATGCCTATTTCAACTCACAAGTGGCTGTGGTCATTCTGTCGTCGGTCATCATTTCCCAACAAAGGAAGCATTCAAAACAAATTGTCGATTTGGCTGTCAGTCGGTTTTGGATATTACATAGTTATAAATGGGCTAATATTAGGCCCATTGTTCCCAACCATATCGGCTTTAATGACGTTCAATAGTTGAGTCGTTTTAATCGATCATTCTAATCTGCACAACAGAAGTCAGTCATGGACAACGATAATCACCCATGGCCCTTAGACCTATCAAAATGTTACAGATAGTTATTTCCATGTGATGGATTTTAACTGTGATTTTATGGAGATTTTATGATCAAGCCGGTCGGGATCGTGACAAATGTCTATTTGCAGGCCTGGCCAAAAGAAGATTTTTTTTTTAGGTTTGGCACTGAAATGATGGGAGCGATTAATGAGTACATTTTCAAAAATATGTTTCTCTCTTCCAGCAATTGCGCATTGGCTAGCCAGAAGTGTCGACATTCTGGAGCATTAACCCAGTATCGGTCAAAACGACTAAAGCAGCCTCTGTAGTAGTTTTTGAGGAATGGAGATTTGTAGGACAAAGGAAATCTATGTTTGTAAAAAAAACAGCTCCCAATAAAATTATTTTAACAATGTTCAACAGCTTATCTGTATAATTTTCAGGAAATTGGTAGTCAGCTAGTTCAGGGATTGATCTATCCCATCCCGAGCGAAGTGTGGGTAGAGCTTAGAGAAAGATAGGCGGCGCACAGCTAAAACTGGATTCCTCCATTCTCTTATATAATTTATGTGCATGACAGCAAGGTCTGTATTTGTCTATTATATAATATTATCATGCAGTAGTTGTCTTATACTTATATTTCTGCTTGCTAGGGCTTTGATCACCATGTGCGACATGAGCACAACATGTGGGCGTATATCTTCTTCTTCATCCATCTGAATGGTACTAAAGTGAATGATTACAATGCAATTGAGATGTTTGTCTACAAATCGGTATGTAATTCTTGAAAGTGGCCTATTACAATACGTGTTTTCTTTTGCAACATTATATACTTATATAACTAGCCTGTAATCATAATGATCAAGAGAAGAAACTTATAACTCGTGAGCTCATAAATAACTTAACAGGTACTGTTGATGACGTCATAATCAATAGACAGTGGTAGATAAGTACGTCACCAGCGCATAATTGAAAACCGACTAAACGTTGTTGTACGAATTGTATGTCTTTACTATCTAACAAGATATTATGTTGAATGTTTTGAAACTAATTTGACTGGACGCTTTTACTGCCAGAGGCATCAACACCTACCAGTCAAATTAGTTTCAAAATATGCAATATACCTGTATAGTTTTCGGGAAATTGATAGTCAATTTATTCAGGGATCGATCGATCCCAACACAAGCTAGGTGTGGGTGGAGCTTAGCTAGAGATGGGCGGGACATAGCTAAAACTGGAAAAGTCCTTTGGATTGGCAGACATTGCTGTCCAAGGCAGTATTGTCTTCCAATTCACTTATGTTCAGAATATGTAACAGTACATTTATTAAGTTTTTTTCATAATTGTTCTAATTAACATGTTTATATTTTTGTTTTCGAAACACAATAACTTGTTCCTGAGCCGCACAGTACATAGACAGCAATAGTGGGATCCATTTCTAGCCATGCCACGCCCATTTCTATCTAAGCTCCGCCCATGTATTAGACGCGCTGGGATTGATTTATATACCTTTAACCATGCCATACCAGAATCCCCGTTTCGAGCATACTGTACAGTTAATATATTGAATATTTTGAAAATAATTTGACTGGGTTCTGTTGCCGCCTATACAAAACATTCAGCAAAATGTGTTTTTTTAATTTGTAAATTTATCAAAGAGAAACAGTTCGTACACTTGCTGGACTTTTCAATATTCATGACATAGCTAAATATGTCACTATCCATTGTGACGTCAGTCTACATGTGATGTAACTAGGGATGATGTCGTATACTTGAGTGAGAGATCGGATCCCTCCGCTATTGCGCAGAATCAATGTCTCGGGTTTCCGCCCGTTCAGTTGACCTTGACCTTTGATTTCTTGACCTCAAAATTAATAGTTTACCTGGACTCTACTAGCAACTAGCCACATACGTTTGGTTAACTTAGTTATCGTGTTAGACATTTTTCTTACAGTTTCCATGGCTTTCACGTTAACATTCGTCCACTTTCTCGATACCCTAAGCTCAACTTCTCGCATATGCTTGGCGAGGACACCTGCACCACACCACCCCCACCCCATCAATCGCACATTTTGAACTTCAGTGTCATATTGACATCCTTGGCGCCTTGAAAGAGTTGATTTTATGACATATAGAACTCTGGAATATATGACTGACAGGCTTATGCTACTAGAGACATCTATTATCTATTGCTTTTGTCGTAGCAGAAAATTTCTTACATTTGATGATGCTACCGAGATGTGATAAATAAGCCCACTCGATTCCATTGAACACAAATCGAGTGAATGTAGTTGCTGTCTTGAAACCAGTAGATCTATTATTGATGCACATCTCACATCTTCGTACAATATACAACTATTGTATGTTACCTTATAAAATAGTCAATGGTAACTATTTTGGGTTCAAATACATCGAAGTGTGAGCGACCAATACAACCAAACCAACGACAATGGTAGATTATTTTAATTTCCTATATTTTATTATAAAACAGTTGAATCTGGAGAATTATGACTTCTTCCCATTGGACCGTGCTTTGTCATTAGCCGCCATGGGCAAGGACTCCACCGATTCCAAACTGGATGATCTGATAGCTCAAGTGACGTTCATTGTAGAAAAGCAACGGCGAGAGGTAATTATTTGGAGCGCATACATATTTGCTATTAACTCAACTTCACGGCAAACATACTGGTAAGCTGGTGAATATTTTGAAAAAAGATTCGACTGGAACCCTGTTTCTGCCATTGGCAGCAACGGCTTCCAGTCAAATTAGTTTCCAAATATTCAACAAAACTTCTTAATTTGTAAATAATATATCGTAAATAGTCTTTCTGGTTCAAATTGTTAAATTCTGAATCGATATTATATTTTTATATTATGTGGAAGACTATTAGCCCTCATATTTTAGCTGAAACCATATCGGTTTATGCTATTTTATTGACATACATACTCTTCTGCAATTGCTATGGTTTTATAAAATGTTAATAAGCTACTCATAGGGTTTAACGTTCATTGACAGAGGGAACTATTTAGCTACACCCTCTCTGTTTTAGCTAAAATATGCCCACTTCGTACGTTTGCATCAATTTTAATATGCATAGGTAATATGCAAGTAATAGGCTGTTGGATATTTTGAAACATAATATTTATTAAATTGTAAATTCACAAATACATACAATTTAGATTTTTAGTTTCGGACGTCTTCCACTTTCGCGATGGACATACGTCATTTGAATATCATTTGATTGCGATGTCGCCAGCTAGTAAGTGTATTATTCTGATTATGATGTCAGATACTTGAGTGACAGATGGGATCGCTCCATTCTTATGCTCTGTTAAGGCAAATAATCCCTGGATATAACAATATAGGCATATGCATTCAAGGCTATGTAGATAGATCATAATCATTATCGATTTTCGCACATGGGCCAGGGAAAGGGTTCATTTCATAAACAATGTAACATGGACACGATCTTCGAGTTTTGTAAATCCAATCAACCTGGCAAGACTTTATTATCACTGATCGTAGTTTAAGGCTAACTTAAACTAATAAGACCACCAAATTAGACCAAATGATACGCCAGAATTATGGTGCTAAGAGTCGCTCTGGAATATTTTAGAAAGTGTGACAACAAGATCCACCTTTTATACCCGACTAGTCAGGTAACATATTTAAAAGAAAATTTTAGTATTGTGCAATGTGCAAGAGTGATTATTCTTCTAACACATTGACTGACAATTATTTGAGCCTAACGCAGTCAACTCGCCATCAAATTATTCTCAAGCTAATCTAGCAGACTATAAAAGTTCCACTAGCTAAGATAAGTTTAGATAATGGTTTGGCTGAAAAGCGTTGCTGCATCAAGCAATCAAATTTGTTCTCAAAATAATTAACGAGGTAGTAACACATGATGAAGATATTTGGAGAAATGGGCCTTTCCAGATTTGGCTATGCCCCACCCATCTCTAGCTAAGCTCCACCCACACCACGCCCGTGTTGGGAGCGATCGATCCTTGAACTCCCTGACTATCAACTTCCCAAGAAAACTATACAATTAAGTTGTTAACTATTTGGAAACAAATTTGTCTGGGTGGTGTTGCTGCCTATGCAACAGCAACAGCCCCAAGCAATTGGTTTCCAAATATTCAACAGCATATTTATTAAATAGCAAAGACATACATTTCGTACAACGTGTCGAACTATTAAGCGTTTAAGACTAAATCGAGTCATCCATGATTATGACATTAACATGCACGCCAGCTAATTGATTATGACGTCATATGACGTCAGATGACGGATGGATAAATTAGATAAAGGTGAATTGTTTGGCAGTCGTTTTTAACTAAGCTAACATAACCTTTCGCTAATTGTTCTCAGAGTCATCAATGCCAGGCTTTCGGTATCGTTATCAAAAAGTTAGCTAGTAACATAGGGCATATGCATTGTACTAAATTATATGGAGACCAGTTTCAATGACAGTTGTTGCTGCTAGAGGCAGAAATAATTTTAAGTCGACTTGGTATGAAAGTAATTAGCCTAGCACATTGTAAGCTATCGATATGATGAATATGGTTGGAATAAGATGTATTACCTGGCTACTCAGATATATAAGGGATAGCATGACTGGCTAGAAGATCTCATGGCGGCTGTTAGTACGAAAACTCTAAAATCTGTTGTTCTAGTTTGGTGGTCTTATCGGCTTATGATGACTTTACACAAATTATGTTTTATTATCAGGAGGGTGAGAAGAAACGACGAGAAGAAAAGATGAGACAGAAAATCTGGGAGCAGAAGCACAGATTGGGATCATTCCGGCGACGGGCTCGTCTTCCTGGCCCTCGTGATGCTGACCCAGTTGGCTCTATGTCACCTGCTCACGCTGACGACCCGCGAATGCTTTCAATAACACAACAGTTACGCCGTGCAAGCGAGGCTGTTGGACAACAGAGCCAGCCTGGCGCTGCCACTCCACGTGAAGGCCGGAGTAGGCATAGTCTAAGTCCCATGGCAAGTCTAGCTGAGCCTGGTACCCAGACACCAGGTGCTGGATCTGTTATGCATGCACCGATACAACACCAACTCAGTCTACGGGAACCAGAAGAAGGACTGTTGCGAAGTATGAGTCCTGTGCGATATGAAGACTCGTTCTCTCGTGGCCGGACACCATCAGCGTCTCGGCGAGGCAGTATGCTAGGCGATATGCTCAGTATGAGCCCAAGCCACATGGCTGGTGAGTTCCCATCTAGAGACTATGGACCAGCTCCAGGACAGGGTAGTGGGTTACTCAGTCCAAGTTGGTTAGAAAGTCGTACAACTACACCTCGTGCCAGCATTTTCTTCCCGGATGGGTCTGAATCTCGCGACCATTCACCACATAGTGACCGCAGACTTTCAGCTGCTGGACTTGGGTCATATTCATTGCATGAATCCGTAGACGTTCCGGGATATACTCCTGATCAAGAAATCCCAACACGAGAACATGATGCTGATTATGATGCTGGTTCAGACTTTGGACATCATTCAGAACCACGGTCATAAACCATGAAATATATATAACATGACTAGGTATTAGAGAGCCATTCGTCTTACCTGTTTTCCAAGTGGAAACCTATGCACATAAAATTGTAATTATAAAAAAAAGCCACAGACATGTTCTTCATTTGAAATTCTCTAACTTTTGGTACAATCGTATTTTTAAATGTGGTAAATGGCAATACTTGTAACATAATTCGAAAGTTGCAACTTCGATAACTTCTACGATATTAGCAATGGTACACGTTCAAGCATATACGTCAGTCTATTTCAAGGCGTTCAAAAGCTTTTAACCCCTTTGAACCCTGAATTCTCAGAATCTCATTTTCAGGGTAACTATACGGGTAAGCAGTTCAATATTTTGAAACTAATTTGAGGGGCAGCTGTTGGCAGCAACAGCTTCCAATCAAATTAGCCTCAAAATGTTCAACATAATCATTCTTGCATTGTAAATGATGTTTCGTATTTGGTCTTTTGTATTCAAATGGTTAAAACCATGGACGATGTTGAAAAGGGCTAAAAGCATACACGATGTTGAAAAAGGCTAAACGCAAGTACGATGTTAAAAAGGGCTAAAAGCATGTACGATGTTGAGATAGTTTCCTTGATAATACATGGTGTCTGTATTTATTAGGTCAATTTCGAAATTGTGTTAAATGGATACGATGAAACTATATAAATTAATCTTTTTATTTGAAAGTTTAAATAGAAGGTATTTGATAGCAGACATCCACGTTCATACATTTGTTAACCCTGTGAGCCCTGAATTTCCATAATCTAAATTTCAAAGTGGCCATACAGGTAAGCTGTTGAATACTGCTACTCTGAAAGGAACCTGTTGCTGCCATAAGCAGCACACGATTCCAGTCATTTTACCGTTAAAATATTCAATAGCATCATTCTAGCATTGTATAAATTATTGTTCATATTTGGTCTTTCGGGTTCAAAGGGTTAATAAAAACGCCAATTAATAAATCCAATGACGTCTTGTAGAACAACGCAACCTGCTTTTCATTAAGCCGGCCATACACATGGGAACATGATGTTGCACAACATGTTACCAAAAAGATGTTGCGCAGCATGTTCCAAGAAGCTGGACCCAGCACGCTCATGCAACATGTGGCAGCAATAAGGTGAGTATCCTAGGGCTATTTCCATTGCCATTTCCCAGCATGGCTTCGCCGCAGTAAGAAGATGAAACTGCAGATGCCCTAATAGCCTATCATGTGCAGTTGCTTTAATTGTGTTTATCATCATGCGTAGACCTCTGGACAAGAGAGATACTGGTGAATATGAAGAACAGTAGTTCATATGTTGCGTGCTTTGTCTACTTGAACTCCATATTTTAAATCCTCTGAATAAAATATGAATTTATAGCATGGCCTAACATACCTTTTGACTCACAAAATCGCTGCAATCATATTGGTCCACACGCGGGTATGAACCCAGACACCACCCAACATGTTTCATAAAGATAGATCTTATTTCTGGAAACTTGTTGCGCAACACATGCAACATGAAACATGTTGTCATACACTAATGCAACAAGTTGCGCAACAGGTGTGTTGTGCAACATGTTGCGCAACATATACCCAGGTGTATGACCGGCTTTAGATCATACAAATAACTTTCTCAGCACGGATATCACACTATTTCAATTTCAAATCAAGCAGACACAAGCTGATGCGTGTTTTTAAATCTAGCTTGATAGAAGATGCTCTTGAATTCGTCTTAAATTATTCAACACAGGATTTCTCGAATGGTGGAGAATATGGCATATCTGGCGTTTGTCATTGATACATTTTCTATGATTGATTTGTGTTTACGACTATCTTACAATGAATTTTTCCAAATTGTATCATTAATTCTCTGGTATGTAATTGAAATCGTGTTATGAAATCGTGTTACGGTAATAGGTATAATTCAAAATGATGATTACACTGTAAATAAGCAAAGGCAGCAAGCTTGTATATATCTTGGGTTATAGCTATAGACTACTAAGTCTTATCCTAGCGAGCATTGTGGGTGGGTGTTTAGATCCAAGTTGACAAAAGGGAAAGAAAATAGTAATGCATCAGTAATAAACATAGAATCATATAAATTCAGGTTGATGACTAAAAAATACGTGGACCTTTCCAGTTTTAGCTATGCCCCGCATACCCCTAGTTAAGCTCCACCCACGCTTCGCCCGTGTTGGGATCGATCGATTCCTGAACTCCCTGAGCATCAATTTCCAGAAAACTATACAGGTAAGGTGTTGAATATTTCGAAACTAATTTGACTGCGCCCAGTCAAATTAGTTTCGAAATATTCAACAGAATGTTTATTGAATGGTAAAAACATACAATTCGTACAATGTGTCGGAATATTAAGCGGTAAGGTCGAACTAAATCGCGTTGTTCATGTCATAGTTAATTTTCACGTCATCCTGCACGTCACTTAGCTGATTATGACGTCATATGCCGTCAGATGATCGATGAATAACCTGGAAAGGTCCCTTGATTGATAAACCGCGTTCCTGATTAACCGTCGTTTCACTAAAGTGTAAGGAAATTGTCCAGGAGATGATATAAAATGATTGCCTAAACTTCAATATCATATCTACTATTCAAACAACATTCACACTATACAAGCATAGATAAAGTTTACACCTCATATTGGACGTTTGCTCGTCCCAGAAAATGTTAACTTTTAAGACTATGTTGACAATAATGCAACAGTTAAAATCTATTTTATGGGGAAGTAGCACGACATTCAAGTTCCTTCCTTCCTTTCACTCGGAAATATGAGCCTAGCCGATGACATTTAGCATTATATATTTGATAGGTTACAAGTTTCAACATAAAAGATAAAGTAACCTACATTATTTTGTGCAAGGTCTACGAGATAGATATCAAATATAGATAGATATAAAAGATATATATCACATTATTAGTAATACCCATGCATTGAACCTTTGATTTACAATTTCGCTTGTCCACGAATTTGGTAATTTGGAACCATTCTGTAGGTAACATTTGTGACAAAAATAAATTTTGAATGCAAGGTTAAAAGCTATGCCAGTGCAACCAACCAAAACAAATCCGTTTGAGCCAATATAAATGTACAATTCTAAAATCAGATTCTGCAGTCAAAGGACCTTTCCAGTCTTAGCTATGCCCAGCCCATCTTTATCTAAGCTCCACCCACACCTCGATCGTCTTGGGATCGATCGCTCTCAGAACTCCTTTACTCTTGATTTCAAGAAAACTATACAGGTAAGCTGTTAAATATGTTGAACCTAATTTGACTGGGCGCTCGCTGTTGCTGCCTATAGTCAAATTAGGTGCAAAGTATTCAAAGAATGTTTATTAAATGGTAAAGGCATACAATTCCTTTAATGTGTCGGACTATTAAGCGTTAAAGATGGAGGAGATCGAGTTATTCATGACGTAATTATTATGACGTCATCATACACGTCACATAGTTGGTTATGACATCATATGATGGATGGATAAACTTGGAAAGGCCAATTGTGAAAATTATCAATGAGTCTGTATTTATAATCACAGTAAACGGACGACGGATGGGGGTTACCCCAAATGTAATAATAAAAAGGTCCCGTATTCAGTCTTCTGTGTGAATGAATTTACATTACAGATATGTAACTTTTGATTGGAGTAACATTAAACGCACACGCACGCACGCACGCACGCACGCACTCACGCACGCACGCACGCACGCACGCACGCACACGTAAATGTCGCGAGTAAATGGCAATCACCTCTAGCTATGCCCCAGACCACACTTAGTCAATTGTGTGTTTGTATCTAATGTCTCACACACTAGTCTAGTTGGTTGGACATAGATTATGTTGTAATGCGGGCATATAGTAGCCACAATGGATATGGTTATCTCTTACACTGAAAGCATTAGCCAAACAGACAATGTAGTTGAACATAAAATTATAGAACATTCCAGTAATACCAAAGAATTGATTCGGAAATTCGTTAATGGTGAGCCCCCGAGGTCTCCTATTATGAGTAACCTCGTCCCATTCTTCATAAGATACGTGGGTTTTTACAACATGGATTTCTGGTTAATTTTAAGGCGCGAAGAAAGTATCTCTGTCCTATTAGTGGTGACATAAAGCATTTATTTTGTTTTTCAAATACTTTACCTCAATTTCAATGCGATTATACAGCTAAGTTAGTCAATATTTTGAAACTGATTTGAATGGTAGCTGTTGGTAGGCAGCATAGCTTCCAGTGAAATTAGTTTCAAAATAAATATTTTACGCCTTTAAGAAGTTATCATATATGGCCAATCTTATCGAAATGGCAAAAATTGTCAACTGCTACAGAAATTGCCTAGCAGAAACGGGATGCTCCACCTCACACACACACACCCACCCGCCCGCTAAATCCGCGCTGGGACGAAGTTCATAATTCTATTCATTGAAACATACCTTAAAAATCGTGCAAGCAAACTCACGACAGCTAGGCCACGTGATGTCATTATGTGATATCATTCTCAAACTTAAACCCGATATCACTTTTGCAAATATGCAATAATTGTATATGTAATTAATCCTATCTTGCAATGTTATAGTTTACGCAATATTGTATATAAAGTAAATAACCGTGATTGTGTGAGTCTGTGCATTTTGGTGTAGAAATAAGTTTTGATTTTATTTTATTTTTTGTGAATGCTGTGGTAGCACAGTTTCAGTCGGCTCATATAGTCAGCATGTATTTCTGATCGTGTTTTATTTTAGGGCTGTTAAACTAGACATGTCGGTCGTTATAGATCTATATTTTGGTGGTAAAATACGGCGGATCTTTAAAACCGGTGCAAGCATTATATATCTAGTATATATTGGCTAGATCACTCATGCGCATACCCTCACTATGGAGCTGGTTAGCGCAACCGCCGATGACTTGAGTTCACTAAATGGCCAGTGCGCCTGACCGGATATTTTCAGATTTTAACATGTCAATACAAGCTGTCAGTAACTGCTGTTCAGCGGATGTTTCATTTCATGTTTCATTTCATTCTGGCAACTTATCAACAATTATCAGTCAATTGTGACGTTTCTCAGTACTCTTCTCATTCTTCTGACTACTTGCCCGGTCCAACTACCACGGTCTATAAAATTCTAATTTCTTTTCAGTAATCAGAAGAGAGACCGAACAAAAATGTTTCTAAGGCCCGTTTTATAAGTCAAACATTCTGTCGAACTTTCTGTCGCGCCGCACTAATGAACTGGTTGATTTATATAGTGGACTCTGTCATTTTCAGACAGATTTAACTGGCACGGCACAAGAGTGGTTCGACTTATAAATCGGGCCTAACTTTCATGGAGGATAGATATAGTCTATATTTATCCGCCATGTTAGCAGGTACTCATGGCCTGAATTTTTATATTTTTATCGTTTCTAAAATTTAATTGGAGGTAATAATCTGACAATGTATTCGACTAGGAAATGGACTATGCAACAGAAAATACGATTCTGTTAGTAATATGATATTCTCATATAAACGAGATCGGCGAGAAAATACTGAACTGTGAAATGCTGCTTTTGAGAGGGCCAAGAGTGATCTAGCCAAGATATACGATACCAATGGGTGCAAATCTCTCCGGCCACGGTTCACGAGAAATCACAATCTCGTGGCCCGATGTCGAAGACCAGAAATTACAAAGGATTAGTCGCAAGTCTGTCTGTCTGTCTGACGGTCTGTCACATTTGTTTTGAAATTGAGGCACTGACATTCAGAACATGCCAGCCACAAACAGCTGCAACGGTCTTGACAAAATGTCAATGTGCAGCCTAAGATAATTTTTTGTAAATTTACTACCGGAATGACTGGCTCCATAACCGAGCCAGTCATTCCAGTGGTAAATTTGCAAAAAAATAGTCTTCTCTTGGTCCGCAAATGGACATTTTCTATGAGAAAATTGAAGCTTTCGTGAGCAAATTTGAGAGTTAACGCGTTAATATACAGCACGGCCTACGGTGGTGTTTGCCATAATGACTCGGGTGGTGCGTTATTGCAATGTTAAACAGAAGATCATGCTGTGTATAATATGGCTTTCACAAAATCACATCGCTTCTTGAATAATGCATTTTATAAAACAAATTTTAAAAGCTCAATAATCTACCATGCCTGACATATTGGTATGACGATGTACACCGTAAGTGGGAGATAATAACAACTTAACCAGTTAGTAAACTGTGTTCTCACTGGAGAGTCAATCGGGAATAACGCCATACTGGAAAAGCGCTACGCCAGTCAAGTCTCCAGAGAAAACACGGCCTTAGTCTGCATAGGGTAGGCGCAAAACCTGGTCTAGATATTTGGCCTGAGTACCGATCTCTCGCGTTAACAGCTTCTCTGTCTCGTGCCAGCTATAGAGGTATCCATTTCTCGTAATTTGCTACTCGTTTAGGCCTATGACTATACCCCTCCCATTTCTAGCTATTCGCCACCCATTTACAACTATACCCGACCATTTCTAGCTAATCGGCACCCATTTGTAACTATATTCCGCCAATTTCTCACTATGCCCCTCCCACTTTGTATACGCGTTTGAATGTCACCAAATCCTGAATTCCCAGAGTCTAATTTTCCACGTAACTATACAGGTAAGCTGTTGAATATTTTGAAACTAATTTTGCCTAGTATCAAAATATTCAACAGAATGCTTAGTACATTGTGAATTCACAAAACCCATACACTTCCGATGAGTACTGTCAGACCTTTGCCTCTTTCCTGTGATCAGACCGTCTTCTTCTGATTTTGACCTCAGCTAGAAAATTGGCATATTATGATTATGACATCACCTCCTTTAATAACAGATAGTTGAGTATCAGATCGGATCTCTCCGTTTATACATAACTGTCAAATACATCAATAAATATATATTTTCTGCCTATATATACAGATGTGCTAAGCCTACATAAATCAGCACAGACGCGCGCACAAGTGAATATAATGTATGCACGTTTGTGTGTTTGTTTTGTCTTGTAATTAGTTACATAGAGAAAGCATCATGATATTTGACAATGTTGTTATGTATAATATCATTTCCACATGTTTCTGTACATAAGCAACATAAATAAACGCCAGCGTTTTTCTGCTCATATGCAACAAGAACGATAGCTCTTCCCTCATGGAAACTATACAGGGAAGGACCATCTATTTCAGATAACATTACCGAATATGAGTAAAATTAGCGAGACGTTTTGGGAAATGCATTATTCTTCACATAACCGGATAATTTTATTAATCATAATAACTGACATAGCCATTTGATGACGGCAATTTGAACTTGCATATGACTGAATAATGGGTGAATTCACTTTTAGCTATGCCCCGCGCAGTTCTATCTAATCTTCGCCCACGCTTTTCCAGTGTTGGGACAGATCGAACCCGGAATTCTCAGAATCCCAATGTCAAAGGCAAGCTGTTGAATATTTTGAAACTATGGCCGTAACAGCGCCCAGTCAAATTAGTTTCAAAATATTCAACATACTTGTTATTTAATAATAAAGACATAAAATTTGTAGAACTCATGAATTTTTAAAAGGTCATGACGAACTTAGCCACGTCATTCATATTATGATTATGACGTCTTCCTAAATGTGACGTAATTGATTATGACGTCATAAAATTCTCTGACAGATTGTTTTCGTCCATTGTTTATATTTTATTAGAGTAATTTTGTTGTTTATGAGTACATGTTATAAAGAATCATACATATTCTCTCACGGCCAACCAATAAAGATATCAATGTTCCTATTTCAGAATATTGTTTTCAAGTTTTTAAAATCCTTACAAGCCACTACTTTCTAACTTTGCTACGCCAATGTTAGCTACGCTCCACCCATTTTGTACGCATGATGTGATCAATTTAAAACAATCCTGTCAATGGGCCTTTTCAGTTTATCCATCCATCATATGACGTCATAATCGACTATGTGGCATGTAGGATGACGTCATAATAAATTACAGCATGAATGACTCGATTTAGTCCGTTTCACACGCCTAATTGTCTGACCCGTTGTACGAGTTTTATGCCTTTGCAATTTAATAAACACTCATATTTGAAACAATTTGACTGGGCTCTGTTGGTGCTATAGGCAGAGCAGTGGCCTGTCAAATTAGTTTCAAAACATTCAACAGCTAATCTGTATAGGTTTCTGTAAATTGAGATTCAGGGAGTGCAGAGATCGTTTGATACCAACATGGGCGAAACGTGGCTGCAACTTAACTAGAGATGAGCGGGGCAGAGATAAAACTGGAAAGGTCCATTCATTCAGCGAATTTTGTAGCTGGTATTATTGGCTGACGTGATGACTAAAACTGCAGTGCTGTGAATAATCATTAAAGTGGCATTAGTTCAAAATATTCACACTTATGGCCACAAACGAAGAAAATCTCAATTGTGCCAATAATCAACTTTTAATTTATGTAAGTCTATTACTGCAGCTCTACTAGATAATTGTGTATCCATCGCTGAGACAATAAGACTGTTCATCCAGCACTACAGGGGGTAATCAATCATTTATGAGCGTCTCTCACTACAGTCCTAAGCGATAAATCCGCATCCCTATTTTCACCAATGTGAATCCATTGCTATGGGATAATACTTTATGTGCGTCTGGCTCTACTGGCCTAATCAATAATTGTGCATCCGTCGTTGAGCCAATCAGATTGTGCGCCCTATCGCTAAAGAGGTAATCAATAATTTAGGCGCGTCTATCCTTACAGGGTTAATTGATAATTGTGCATCCAGAACTCAGCCAACCAGTGTGCACGTCCATCACTGCAGAGGTAATCAATAAATTATGTACATCTATAGCTACAGCCCTAATAGATAAGTGTGCAGCCATACTCAGCCATTCAGATAGCGTGTCCATCGCTGCAGGTGTAAATGATAATTTGATTGACAGGTATGGTTATGATTTATGAGCGTATAATGCTACAGCACTATCCATCGCGACAGAGGTAATCGGTAACGGGTTGTTTTGATTGACAGGTGAGGGTGTTATAAATAGTGGACTCTATTTTCTCCAGCTCATTCTGACACAGAGCAGGCTAGTGTGAACATCTCTGTGTGCAAGTAGTGATGGGTGGTTCCATTATACTTATAGTAGTGTTAGAACCAGTACTAGTTATGATAGATCTTATAATTGTTTTCTACTGTTGGTAGTGATACTGTGTAAATGGAGCAAGCCATATACTTGTGTGCATATCAACGCAGTTACAGGATTTGCAAGAAGAGGAAGAGGAAACAAGGAAAATAGGTATTTTTATATCAATGATTTTTTTTTTTAGAACTGTCTTTCTTACGTCTTGATCATCACTGACACTAATCTGAGGAGGTCAATAGATGCGCGTTTTGACTGGCTCTCACAAGCCACGTGATTTCGAGAGTGCGTGGCTTAATTGCCAACATATGTAGTGTCAAGAAGGGGCACGTGGTGATAGGCACATTTGTACAAGAACACCTATCAGCACACACCCGTTTTGACACCATATATGGGCAATTAAGTCACACACACACACCCACACACACACACACACACACACACACACACACACACACACACACACACACACACACACACACACACACACACACACACACACACACACACACACACACACACACACACACACACACACACAAACACACACACACACACACACACACACACACAAACGCACGCACGCACGCACGCACGCACGCACGCGCGCGCGCCTGACGTAGTAAATCTAGGATCGTTGAGCGTTTAATTGTGTCCAAGGCTCATAACACGTCAATGCCCATTTAGTGGAAATCCCAGTGTTTGGATATGAACACTGACACAACCATGCCTTGAGCCCATAACATGTCTGCGCAACTGCGTTTACGTCTAGCCACTTTGACATGATCTAGTGAAGACTAATTGTCGATCGTGTCTCGGATGCGGCATAGAGTAACATTGGACAGATTAGCTGGGGCCGGGTGGCTTCTTGGGCGTTTGGAGTGCGATAATCACCATATACACGCTCACAACCAGATATGCAGATACTAGGGAGAATAGTTCAGAGTCTATTGATGAAACTCATTTCGTTCTTGACAAATAGACATATAGTCCTAGCATACTATGGTGAGGCGACATGAACTCTAAAATAGTATCTTTGTTAGAGTACATCAATCAGAAAAAACATCTTATGAAATTCCGTTTGGGCCAAGTGCTTATCCTTAGCCGCCGCAACTTAGACGAATATGCTTATTGTTGAGGTAGTGGTGCCTCAGATTGATTGCTCCATCACTATCAGTAATGACTAAATATTCGAGATTCAAGCTATACAAACACTTGGGGTCATGTACCAGTTCACTGTACTGCAAATATCACTACCTCTTCTCGGCAAAGAGCCTAAATCAAACCAATTATTATGTTCCAATGCACGAAATCTGACAGATATACCTCTCAGACGTCAATCACTACACCGCTTTACATGTCATCTTACAAGCTCCAGCAACATGGATTCACATACCATTGATGTACATCTTGATAAAATCGTATTTGAATATGCCAGTAATACGGCTCCTAGCAGACAAATAAGAATACTGGGCCCAAAATCGAAACCCCTCTGATGTGAGAGACCTTATAGAGGGCCAAGTGCAGCCATAACAAATGGTTAGATTTAGATAGATGTGTGCCTAAGTATCTTATTATGAAAGACCAGACAAAACACCATGAAACAATAGATGAATCCAGTCTATCGATCAATAATATGACGTTATAATCAGCTACGTCGCGTGTAGGCTGACGGCATAATAAATTATACCACGAATTACGTAATTAAATCCGTGATAAACGCTTAATAGTCCGTCAGCTTGAACGAATTGTATGTCTTTACTATTTAATAAATATTCTGTTGAATATTTTGAAACCGACTTAACTCGGCGCCGTGGCAGTAACAGCACCCAGTTAAACTAGTTTCAAAATATTCTAAAGCTTACCATTATAGTTTTCTGGAAACTGAAATTCAGAGAGTTCGAGGTTCGAACGATCCCTACACCGACAACGAATGTGGCAGTGCTTAGCTAGAGATTGGCGGAGCCTGTAACTCATATGGTTCTGGTTGTGACGTCATCTGGCATCGTCGGGTATTTGATTATGGTCTCTCTTCGCACATTATTCTTCAGTAAAAAGATCTGTTGCCAAAAATTCCACCAATTAAGATTAAATTTCGGGTTCTCAAAAGGTATCTCTCCAATCATGTAGGGTGACATCGTGATCATCGTGTAGATAAGTACGACACGAACGCTTAATTGAAGACGGACTAAACGTTATTGTACAAATTGTATGTCTACTATTTAATAAACATAGGCAGCAACAGTACCTAGTTAAATTAAATTCAAAATATTCAACAGCTTACCTGTTAGCTGTCTGGAAATTGATAGTCAGTGAGTTCAAGGATCCCAACACCAGTGATGCGTGGTTGGAGCTTAGCTAGAGATGGCCGGCGTATAGCTAAAACTGGAAAGATCCATTGTTCAGTCGACTTACCTTTCTGAAGTTATTCGCTTGATTTTCTTATATCAAGTCCCTAATTTTAAGGTTCCATTCAGGCCAGATCTAGGCTGGTCTTATTTTCAGTCCAGTATATCATTACGGCTTAACCTCCCCAGTTTTACACTGGAACCCATTTATATTCATTGGTAAAGAGAGGCGAAAAGTGAATGAGACAGAGAAATCCAGTGTTAGCTATAGCTATGCCATGCCACTCTCAAGCTAAGCTCCACCCACACTTTGCCTGTGTTTAATATTTTGAAACTAATTTCCTGTGTGCTGTTTCTGCTCATCCATTGCCTATATTTCGAATGAGCGGGAGATAGTTACCACTCCCATGCGAACCAGATGCTCTTGTTAAGTACTCCGGGGTGTTAATCACTACGTCGACCCTCCTAAAATTAGCCTTTATAGGTCCCAAAATCTGTTGATGTGATAGTTCCTCAAATTGTACGAATTGTATGTCTTTTCTATTTAATACACATTATATAGGCAGCAACAGCGCCAAGTCAAATTAGTTTCAAAATATTCAACAGCTTAACTGTTTAGTTATTTGGAAATTGAGATTCAGAGAGTGCAGAGATCGGTTGATCCCAACACAGACAATGCTTGGGTGGAGCCTAGCTAGAGATGGGCGGGGCATAGCTAAAACCGGATTGATCCATCTGCACGACTTGCCTCACTCCACCCAAGTTGATTATGACGCCATATGTTTGATCGATAGACTGGATTTATCTATTGTGGTATATGGCGACTGAAAGCTTTGCTCGTTCAAAACCAACTCTGCTGGCCTATGAAACCTCATTTCGAGACCTTAAAACTGATAGTCCTTCAGAACCTCTGGTTTACGGATTCTGTTATCCTCAGTATCAAGCCTCAGCTGTTGGTTAATATAGATATAGATATTACCTTGCTCGATATATAATTTATTTTATTAGTAATAGAATATCTTGGCACGCCCAGGCTAATAACAGCCCATAAACTAAATATCTAATAATTAATTGATTGATATTTGGACGACCCTCCTCTTGTTTAGGTAATTGATATACACAGTCTACAAACTTCTAGTTCTGAAATATATTTCCTGATGAGCAACACATTGATCAATTCAGTTACATTTACCATCAGGTACATGCTACTGGTAAATTAAACATAAATAAAACATACATGAGAGTAGTAGTAGTAGTAGTAGTAGTAGTAGTAGTAGTAGTAGTAGTAGTAGTAGTAGTAGTAGTAGTAGTAGTAGTAGTAGTAGTAGTAGTAGTAGTAGTAGTAGTAGTAGTAGTAGTCGAAGTGAACTCACGCGTTTATTTAGCTCTGCAATTGCTGCCCGAATTTCTAGTTTCTAGCGCGTTTTTGTAGATAAATTTTATATATATATTTCGTATTAGTATTTCCTTTCAAACTTTATGTTTAATTTGTAAATTCTTGTCTTGGTTGGAGCGCATTTTGTGTCTCCATTTTCTAAAGGTACTCCTCTTAGCTGGCGGTTTCAGCCATTTAATAGGGCTCCTCTTACTGTAGTCAATGCAATACTTTTCTCCCCGCGCCAGTATGCTATTTCTATAGTTCGTTGGCTAGCGCAAAATATATTTGGCAAGATCGCTTGAGTGAGTGGATTTAATTCCTTTGCCATTTGTAAGCGCAAGCCTAGTACTTTGATTATATAAATCTTTATAGTCAGTTAGCTGTCCCCGGTCAACCCGAACAGACTAACAAATATATGTTTGTAATATGTTAGTACGCATTAGGGATCCACTTTAATCGGTTAGGTGTTAGTGAACCACTTAGAAAGTGGTTCAAACTAACAAATATACGAATGTACTCTCTATTCGTATATCTGTTGGTAGACGTCAGGGTTTCAAAAGGGGACAGTATTTATTTAGCGTTTAGTTCTTTCCCCGACGTCTTGGTGTTATATTTTTGTATTATATATTGAAGTAGTATGGGTTTCCTCTTTTTATAAAACACCATGGCAACCTATAATCGTACCCTAAGCCTTAAGATAACAACTAAGGGGTGGGGTGTCACGGCTATCGACGTGTATCATGGGCTAAAGGACGTCGTTGGAGCGGGACCTGCTGCTTTGCAGGGGCTTATCAATGTTTCTAAAACTGTATGAAATGTAACAGTGTCAAATGAGGGGGGCAAGGAAAAGCTTCTAGAAGATGTTCTTATTGTAAAAGGCGTAGTTTGTAACATAGAGGAAATCGAGTCAGATAGGTTACTAGTGAAGATGAAAGTTCCACTAGAAATTCCAGATGAGAGAATCATGAATGAACTCAAGAAGTATGGCAAAGTGCAAAAGATTGAATGGGAAACGTATCCCTTTGACAGAATGCTAGAAAACGGGGTAAGACGCATCTGCTTTGATAAAGTGGATAGCCCGTTACCAAGTAGATTGATGCTTGATGGCAGCTTTGTCCTGCGCTTATGGTATAGAGGGCAAATTAATGAGTCCCGGATCTGCCTAAATACTGACCATTTGGCAACAGAGTGTCCCAATCGAAACAAATGTTTGCTCTGTGCTTCGGTTGACCATTTTAAATGGCGCTGTCCAAAAAATCAAAACAAACCCTCAGTATCAGGAGATAATCGCCCATTAAAGGATGCAACTGAGTCAAATTCCTCTGGAGCAATCACTACGGAAGGTGTTGTTGTGGTTCATGCCACTGAATATAACACAAACAAATCATCAAATCCTGTTAAAGTAACTACAGTTGATGAAATTCAAGTATTAGAGGAGGGTATAACCTTCAGTCAAGAAAATAATCAAAATGCAGTGGAACCAAACGTGGCTGTAAAAGACACGCATGAAAATGATGATCTTACAGAAGAGCCAGTTTACAATTCCTTAGAAGATGAATTAAAATTAGGACAGGATAAGTTTAGGACTCAGAAGATGGAAGGTTCAGTCGATTTTCCGCTAAGCCCACTTGACTTAAGTCAGCTTGAAGATATGGTAAATGACGCTCCTGCCAAATGTAACTCAAGTAGCAATAAGCGTCATAAAGAAGACAATAGCTCAGAATCTGAGATTGAAGTAAATGATAGGGATGATGATACAATGTCAGTTGCAGAATCAGATGTGTCCATTCAAATAGAGTTCACAGATGAAAGATGGAATGGTAATGTACCGATCAGAAGGGGGTGAAGTGTTAGTGCCATATGTTACGGCGAGAGGCGTGAAATATCGTCTACTGCGCCATGATTCTAATATTTCCAAATATGAATATTTGTCTGTGGTAGAACTAGGAAACATTGAATTCGCAGGAAAATTAGGTAAATGGTCTAAGAAACGAGCTAAAAAACAAATCAAGTTAATCTAATAAATTATGATTATCTGCACCATCAATTGCAGAGGATTAAATACCGAATTAAAGCAGCGCCACTTGCTTGAAGAATTAGCAAATGAGAGAGTTGATATTGCTTTTCTACAAGAGACCAAAATTCAAAAAGTTCTTTATCACAAGATAATAGCGTGAGAGTGGCCATTCGTATCCTGCCCCGCTGTCTCGACTATGTTGATGTTATATCGTCGCCATCAGATACAAATAGACGATGGATTTGTGTATCAATTGATGTACCAAACACAAGTTTAAATTTGATGTGCCTTTATGCGCCAACTTCTCATCAATTGTATCGTGAATTTCTAAATGATGTTTCCAAAATAATTCAAGACAGAACGCCTGAAAACCTACTTATGGGCGGTGACTTTAATTGCATATTAGAGGAAGTTAAAGACAGAAACGCTAGGTCTAATTTTAATGACACATCTCATAATATTTTGAAACACATCTGTGAATATAAAAGCTTGTTAGACACTTATCGGATTGAAAATCCAGAGGGCAGGGACTTTACTTGGGTTTCAACCGATGGAAAGAAAGCATCCAGATTGGACAGGATCTATGTAGAACGATCATTGAAAGGTTACATGTGTAAAACTAACATAAAACCAGTAACTTTCTCTGATCACAATATGTTTTCCATCACATTAGACAATGTTGACTGGATCAAACGAGGAGATGGATTTTGGAAACTCAATGTAGCGTTGTTACGAGATAGTTGCTATCGCAAATGTGTAGAAGGTTGTTGGAGGCATTGGGATGAAAGGAGAAGTTTGTATGAATGTATAACTGGCGGGAGGATGTTAAATCCGACCAGAAACATATTTCAAGGCAGTATTCCATCAGGAAAGCACGAGAAGTGCGAAAGCGTAAAAAGGCGCTTGAGCGGTCGGTGTGTAAAATTAATAAGAAAATTAATGATGGAGAATATAATTATTACGAACTATTAGTTAAATTAAAAGGTAGACTAAATGAAATAGAGCAATATCAGTTTGATGGGGCAAAAATAAAGGCAAGAGCACAAATGCACACCGAGGGTGAAATGCCTACACGTTACTTTTGTAACTTGGAAAAAGCAAGAGGTATAGAGAAATTAATGCGCTCACTGAAGATTAATGATGGTGTATCAGTGTCCTCAAATGCAGAGATGATGGAAACAGTATCCAAATTTTACAAATCATTGTATAACTCTGAGGGAAGTGATGAAACTGCAACTAGAGATATTTTAGCTAATATACCGCAAAGACTTCCAGATGCATGTCACGAAAGTTGTGACCAATCACTAACAATTGATGATTTGACAAAATCCCTCAAAGATATGACGTTAGAAAAGTCTCCTGGCTGCGACGGACTTCCAGTCGAATTTTATCAATCATTCCGGCACATATTTGGTCCAGTATTAGAAAAAATAGCAGCTAGCATTTTTAAGCAAGGGAATCTCCCTCCATCGATGGCCCAAGCATATGTTCGTCTTATATACAAGAGGGGTCACAGAAATAAAATACAGAATCATAGACCAATCTCTCTACTCTGTGTAGACTATAAGATTATTACTCGGGCACTAACATTAAAACTTGGTGCAGTCCTAGGCGAAGTAATTGATGATGATAAAATGTGCTCTGTACCATGAAGAACGATATTAAACAACACATTGCTTATACGAGACCTTATTCAATTAGTTGAACAGGTTTGCATCCCAGCAGCAATAATAGCACTTGATAACGAGAAGGCGTTTGACAGACTTGAATGGGATTTCTTGTTTAAGTCTTTAGACCATATTGGCTTTGGTTCCAGATTCATTAAATGGGTCAATATTTTATATACTGATATAACAAGTTGCTATTTAGTAAATAATCATTCATCTGAACCGGTAGTGTTGGAACGAGGTGTCAGACAGGGTTGCTCATTGTCTCCGCTTCTATTCGTCATAGCTATGGAATCGTTGGGGGCCACATTGAGGCAACGTAATGATTTTCAAGGAATATGTACATGTGGCGTAGAAAGGCCACTAAAGGCGTCTCAATATGCAGATGATACGACTGTGTTTGCAGGTAAGAATTCAGTTTTTAGACTTTTAAATGGGGTATTATCAGATTTTCAAAAGGCATCAGGGCTTAAAGTCAATAGAGACAAATCTAAGGGATTGTTTTTGGGCGTTTGGAAGGACAGAACTGACAACGTTATGGATATTAACTGGTCAGATGATGTCATAAAGATTGTGGGTATTTACTTTAGTAGAGAACCGGATGTAATAATAAACTGGGAAGAAAGGCTATCCAAGCTAAAGTGTGCATTAGTAAATTGGAAACGACGTCGCCTACCTGTATTTGGCAGGACATTTGCCCTTAATAATTAAATTTTATCTGGATTGTGGTATACCGCTTCTGTAGTTCATATGCCCAAATCAGTAGAGTCAAAGATCAACACATTACTGTTGTCCTTCTTATGGGAGCACAACGCCCATTTAGTATCGCAGTCAATCCTCACCAATGAAAAGCATGATGGAGGCCTGGATTTGGTTAATGTTTTAGCAAAGTGTGCTTCGCTAAAACTGAAATTCTTGAATAAGTTACTCACTTCAAACTCATCTTGATCAAGTGTTGCAAGGACACTTCTACAAAGGTACGTAGATCCATTTCCAGTAGAATGTTTATTTTTGTGCAATAAACTACCACCTAACCATCAGAAGATACCAAACGTATATAAAGAATAGCTCGAAGCTTTAAAGATATTTACACGATCAATGCCACAACCCAGTTGCTGGGAAGATGCCTTAGAGCAACGTCTTTGGGGCAACGAGTTGATTCGTGATAATGATGCTGTATTATATTTGCCCTCTAT